>JAVFHW010078586.1:49387-104300 GCA_032159205.1 Eurystomus glaucurus suahelicus | reverse complement strand
AAAAATAGCAGCATAAAAACCACCATGGCACCAAGTAATATAAAAACCACTAAGACAATAAAGCAACAGGAAGCCAGCAAAATTTCAGGGCCAACAGGGAAAAAAAAAAAAAAAAAACAAACCAAAACAAAAAAAAACAATATGTCTATATTTTTCTCTGGAGAGTCTGGGATGAGATACATTGTTAAGGCAAAGATTTGGGATGTCACCAAGGAAACATTAATCTATTTTTCAATATTTAGAAGAACATGCACAAGCGTCACAATATCTAAGCATTTTTAAACCCTCATTAATGTTCAAGTCTGCAAAAGTGGAGCCGTTTCCAATTCCAGTCGTTTGTCCGGAGCTGGTAAATGCTTTGTTATCCTCCAGCAAAACTGGGGCTTTCAACAGTGAGTCAAAACCCAAAGCCACTACACAAACGCAATCGTCACCTCAAAATACACATTTCACCATATTTCTCAATGCAATGATCTTATTTTAGCTCCGAAATAAAAGTAGCGTTTTCTTATTTACCCAGGATGTTTTCTGAGGACTGTGCTTCACCCAGTGCTTTCACAAGAGAAGACAGAGAGCAAGGAAAGCTGCTTCCCACAGCCGTTCCCACCAGAAAGCATCACCTCAGAAGTCTCACCAAGCCAGCACAAAATGGCCAGCCACCAACAAGCCCAGTAAGAACGAACTTCCCAACGCATCCCTTTCTTTAGTGTCCAAGGGGAAGCTTCTAGCTTGATCAAGCACTTCTCAAGGTATTTTTAGAAATCTTTGGTTCTATTATTTACATTTTTTTTCCTTTGTCTGTTAAAGATGATGTGTTAGAATGGATCGTACCTTCGCTCAATCATTTCCTTTGCAATGTGAGCAAAGGAGCTGAAGGCCCTGACTCATTGGAGTGAATAAACCTGGCTTCCGTCAGATGAAAAACCCAAGACAGAAAAATGCAAGTATTTAAAAAAATATGTATCTGTCAACACCAAAACTCCGCTTTGCTTTCATGCAGGATACCTGTCTTTCCTATTTCTCTGATCAGCTGCAGACTCTCTTGCTTTGATTCCAGCTTCAAAGAGAAATGTGGTATTTATTCTCTGAGGAAGGAAAACTCTGTGTCACGCCTCTTTGATGTCTTGTTACATAACTAAAACCCTCAACTTCATGGGGGCAAAATTAAATAATAGCAGCAGCAGCAATCTATTTACCAAAAGAAAAGAATTTATTAGCAGTGAGCAGTGTCTGAGCTGCATCGAGCATGGAAGTTGGTAAACCCTCATCTATATATAAAATCAAAATATCAGAGAACGCACTTAGGACTTTTCTTAGAGCTTTGGGTAGCTACGACTTTCTCACCATTTCTTTCAGCAATACTGAGCTCCATAATATGAATCTCACTCAGCACAGGCCCAAACTTCTGTCTCAGTAAGCGCAAGATGAATGTAAAATGGAACAATGATGTCTTTTTTAAGTGCGGTAGAATATAATATCAAATAAAGCACCAAGTAATGAGCTCTTCTGCTGTGTTGCCTACATCCTGCAGCTAATGACCACAGCTTATGCCTCCTCACATATTTTACAAACACGGCAAGCGAGGTCAATAGAGGAGGAAAAAAAAAAAAACAAAGAGACAGCTAAAGGTCTGATCACTTGGTAAAGCAAAGCTCCAGAGCCAGAACCTCAGACTGACACCTTGGCTTGCACTGAGCTGCAACAGGAAGGAGCATCCAAGAAACAGAGCCCTAACTCCAACCTTTCCTTGAGCTGCACAGTCTCTCTGGAGTACCAAAGGTCTCTGGCCCCAGTACATCATTTCAAAGCTATAAACAAAGATCAGGATGGGAATCCCCATATTTATAGCTGAAAAAAAAAAAAGAAATACCAAGTAGTGTTTTAAAAGATACAAAGTTTAACGCAGCTCATTAAAGTTTTTCCTGCCTGATTTCCGCTGGCTGCTTCAGTCGGGCTCCTACCTAAGGAACCTTGGGGAGGGTTGGGGGGAATATGTTGTTTAGTTTGTTAAGCCACAGTGAGAATTAAAGTTTTAAAAAGCCTAATAAGGAAGTAATTGTCCTTCTTTAAAACAGGCAGTATCTCCAGATAAATGTTACTTTCATAATCAGTATGGAGCTGTACTGGGTCTGGCTGAGCTGGTTTTCCCCCCAGTAGTCCTCATCTTGCAGGGTGTTGTGCTGGGAGCCAGAAGGGTGTTGAGAACACCCCGTGTTGTGACCACTGCTGAGCAGGGCTCGCACAGCACCAGGGCTCTTCCCAACATTCCCCACACCGGGATGGGCTGGGCAAGATCTTGGGAGGGGACACAACCAGGACAGCTGGCCCCAACTGACCAAAGGGACAGTCCAGACCATATGCTCGTGCAAAGACAGCCCAGGCCAATGGATCAGACCTCATACAGGCCAAGGCCTCCAACAACAACCCTGGCATGTTTTCTGCTGTAGGTCATTATGGAACATTCCTGCCTCCACTGCCTCTCCAAGCTGCTGTGGCTGCACAACTCCAGTTCCTTGGTCCTAACCCACTGGCACCCTGATCCCTTGGTTTTGCTCCCCTCATACCAACACATGCACAGATTAAATAGCTCACGCTAGAAAAAGGAACTAATTCTTGGCAGAAAGGTGTGAGGTGCTTTGGTTTGGCCTGTAAAGATGGCAGCCGCCCCATCTGTCCACTTGATTTTCCCCCAAGCACCAGGTTTGGACATTTGCACAGTCAGAAAAGGGAACTTCATGAAAGCCAGTGCAGAGCTGCTGTAAGGCAACCCTGGTTCCAACATGTTCTCAGGTGTTCAACATGAAAAATGAAAATAAAAAGGTTCACTAACAATAATATATTGGAGAACTTAACATTAGCCTACAGGAAATGGTTCCTTGTAATTTCTAGTAAAGAATTCCTAAGCACACTAAATGTCAACATCGAGAAACCATTTTCTTGATTTACTGGAACTATCAAGTTGGTTGCATGTAGTTCAAAAAGGGGTTTTTTTTGCCCTTTTCCTTCCTTAACCTACATAAAGTAACTGTCATTAGTAGGACTTAATGGATTTTACTGGGGAATAGTGGGGCTGAAACAGCGTATTAATTAAAACTCAGCTTTCTGTTGGAGGCTTTAAACTTTCATTGCATTTTGGAAACGCTTGATATATTGACGCAAAAGGAATTGAGCAAACACTGGGGCAAGAGAACACAGCAAGAGGGGAGCAATTAGGATAGGAGAGAAGAGGAGCCGATATAATCCAATCTTCTTGCATGAAGAAACCTGGGGACTAAGTTAAATATTTATCTGCAGGACAGGTGTATAAAGAGCCAAATTATACCGCCCTGTCTTTAGCTGCAAGAACAAAAAAACAACTTTTGTGCTCATTTTTATACTGGCCTTACTGCTGAGACAATACAGGCACTATTTGCAGTGGGAATATATGATAAGCAGAGCACAGTCTTCCCCTAAACACCATTAAGAGCTTAAAACATCCCCGTCAAGGTGAGCCATCAGAACACAATAAATAGCATTTTGCATTGCTCTGAATGTCACAATTATGATCAGTGATGCTTTGTTTTTAAACAGTGTTTCCCAGACAAGAACAGTGTAATTTGACACTGCAGGAACCGCAAAAGCTGAGATCTGGAGAAATGTGGTGATGCAGAGTCCCCGCGACAGGCCAGAGCTGGCAGAGCTGGCAACTGAACCCAGCCCAAAGCTCGCTCTAGTTGCTCCTGCTGCCCCATCCATTAATAATCACCTGAAATAATTCCGCCTGCTGGCACTTCTTCAAGCTCCTCACTCTGAAAAGCAATGCCTATGTAATCCAAGATGCAACGGGATAAGAAAGGGGGTTTTGTCAACTCGCCAAATAAATGTTCTTCTTCGAGAAAGAATTATTATAAACAACACAGCTCCTGAATTGCATTTTATTGTCCTGAGACAGGCACGTAGTAGGAGAAAAGTGTTTGGAAAAATGCACCACGGGCACATCATATTTTGCTACATCTCTTGTAACTGTTTCTGCTGCCGTCAGCTTAGGTTTTTTTTTTTTTTTTTAAAGTAACTAAAACAATGCAAAAAGAAACTCCAAAAAAATTGAAGCTTGCCCTCTAAACTGTACTTGCCCTTGTTGAAAGCCTCATAATAATTACTGAAAGAAATGTTCTGCTGTGGAGAAATACAGAGGCTCTTTCATATCCGTCACAAAAAATGTACTTTGTGGTTTGCAGATGCAAAAAGGAGTAGACTGAATACATATTAAATCCTAATGCCAATAAATAGTGCACTGCAGAGTTACAGTCACAGGTTTTTGAGCACTTTATTAGAGGGAGGCAGACTCCAAGGACTACGCCAAATATATTTGTTAGTAGAACTACCAGCTCTTTTCCTTTCTCTCTCTCATAGAATCATAATGGTTGGAAAGGACCACCAGGATCATCAAGTCCAAGTCACCTTTTTATTTGGGCCCATTCATTAATGCTCATGCACAAAATAAGCTATTAAACTGTTTCAATTCATTTAAAGTCCTTACTCTGCTCCAACAGTGGGCACCACCTTGGGGTTGAAGGATGGGTTTCTTGGTTTACTAGCACGATACATAGCAGCATCACTGAGGGAAGGCAATGGAACAGAAGTGTTAATGGCCCAACCAAAACAGGAGGAGGGCTTTGCCTGAAATAGTATCACCATTTAATCAATGCCATGAGTTTATTAGGAACTGCTGTAACGGCCAGAGACAACCAGACTTGCTGACATCACCTACCCCTGTTCTATGCAGATTTCCTTCAAAAAGTGAATAGATGATTTCTGAAGTCACTGTCTCATTACACGAAAAGACCTGGCAAGGACTATTCCTTAATCAACATCTAAGGATGCTGTCAGTATCCCAGGACATTGTTTACACCAGTACTTAAGCAAGCTAAATATACTGAAGAGCCTAAACCCAGTAATAGGCATGGACCCAAGATCCAAACTCCCCTGCTCATGCTGCTCCCTTTTATCTCCTGCCACAGGCCTCCTGCCTTCCAGCAATGGCTTTTCCATCTCCAGTCAAAGAAAACCTCCAAGACAGACGAAATTCAGAAGACAAACTAGCTCTAGCATCTTTCAGATACTTCTGCCTTCAAAACTGGAAAGCTTAAGACTTCGCAGATTGTTCCCCAAGTATGATATTCAAGTTTAAATTCTTTTTGACTTTGCAGGAGAAATCCAAGTCATAACACTCCACGTGAGGCCACCAAAGAGATCTGTACAACAACAGGTGGCAAAAGGTATCTAAAAAAGCAAGCTAGTACAGAGTGTTTGATACCTAATACTATTCTTCCTTGAGCCATACACTTGCAGTATCTCTCCGGTTCATCTATATACATATATATATATGAACTCTAAATGTGTTCATATATACACATATGAACATACACATATGAACGAACTCTAAATAGCATAACAAGATAAAATAGAAGGGACTATATTCCATACTAAATGGAAAGGACTATAATATATTCCATAATGCTCTGAATTTGGCCCATTCTTTTTTGAAGCTTCTCCTTAAAAAACAATTTTGGCTATTTCTCTGCTTAAACTCAAGATTCCAAAATACAAAGGGGGAAAAAACCTTACGAAGTCAAAAACAAACACACAAACCAAACCCAAAAACCAAACATCTTTTCTTCCCCAGCTTCCTGGCAACAAGACAATTCTACGCTCATCGTTCCAGGCTTTGAAGGAAATTCAAAGACACTGTAGGGTGGATAGAAGAACAGTCTTGATATTCATGATAAAAACAAAGAGGATCTCCCAGAGGCTTCTGTGGAAAGATTTTGGGTGACAACTGCTCTCAGGCTTTCCTGGTAGTGTGCTGGGGGTCTGGGTGGGGACTTGAGCAGGAAAAGCCAGAGAGAGTACCTTGGATGAACTCACCCTCTGTTGTGCTGGGTCAGCCATCATCATTTTATGCTGCCATCAGCTGCCTGATCACACAGGCCAACACTGAACTCAGCAACAGCCCCTCACAAGGCTTCTTTCAGACACTCCTGCCAGAGGTTCCTGTGGGCCCAGCTCCTCTGCTGCCCACTGTGGTGCCAGCATGGCCTGCTGGACACAACAGACAGAGATGGCTCCTCAGTGGCCCTTCACATGGAAGGACACCACCATGAGAGCTCAGCAAGGTGCAACCAGCCCCAACAGAAACCACACCCAACAGGAAGCTCTTCTAACTGATTGACTTCTTGTTAATATAATCCTGGCCTCACTCACCACCCCAACCATGACCACCTGGGTGAGGGCAGAGCCACAGAGCCACAGGTGGGCCAGGTTCTGCCTCTGGAACATGAAGCCAACAGAAACAACAAAACATTCTGCTGGGTTGTGACTCATTCACAGGTCAACTCCAACCTGGGGCCCACAACTCAGGCTCCAGCACTTCACCCTCCCACTGCTCCTTTCGCCAGCCCTTGTTGCTGTAACTGCCAGCAGAGCGAAGAACACTCAATCACCACCCAGTCATACTCTGATTTATCGGGATATGAGGCTGCTGCAATGGTTGTACGAGCACCACTCTGTGCACCATGTGCACATACCAAAGCACAAACCCTGGTGGCTCTGCATTAGTGCATCATGCTAGACTTTGCCCACAACCCAACCCATTTGCTCCTGGGGAACGGTGCAGCTGGAGCATGTCGCCATTTCTCACTGCACAAATGCACTCCTCTGATCTCCACTTAAACAAAGGATTAATTCCATTTTACCGCTTTTCTCATCCCAACAATCTATCCTCGTATCTTCCCTGTCCCGAGCTGCGTGAATCTTCAGTACCTGACTAGCAGCAGCACAGTATTTGAGGAACACGTTGCCCTCTTGTCGTTCTTCCTCTCCCAAGACTTCACCTGTATGAGTTTACTCCCACCACCAGGAGCATGCCTCTGAGCTTCACTGAAGACGTGACAACACCTTTCCATTTCCATTTAATACCCATTTCTTTTAAGTAATGGCATTTTTCATGTCACGTAACTAATTATCTGTCTGATTTATACCTTGAAACTACAGCCTTTCTTAAATTCCTGAATACTCCACACTGTTTCTATAACTTTTTTTTTTTTCAAATAGCTACTACTGGAGAACATCTGAATGGCCCAGTTTCTGCCACACTGTACTTCAAAATCTACATTGGCCCCTGTGGTTGCTACTGTGTCCCACAGGTCATTTTCTTGGTGCTGGAGGCCTAATGCTTCTAAGATGACAGACAGACATGCAGCAGCAGATACCTGCACTCCTTCTAAGCCACTTGCTTTAATCAAACAGCCGTTTAGAGTAATAACTTGGAAGAGTTAGGAGAATATCCAGCTCCAAACTAAAAGGCTGAGCATCCACAGCTCAGCCCAGCCTGGAATTTCTGCAGACCTTCACATCTGAAGCTAGCCTGAACAGCTGCAGTCAGCAGCACCTGTAAAAAAGGCTGCAGAATGAATTGTCCAAGCACGTTATGGATCTGGAAACATCTGTGACATTTCCATCCTAGTGGTATTATGCTCTCTTAAAATGCAAGATGACTTCAAAGGTTTCTCCCAGCTGGCCTCGTTTCCTGAGGGGAAATGTGCATTTCCTGCACAGCCCCTCCAGAGATGCTGCTGTTGGGAGCACACAGAACAAGTGCTAGATGCCACAAGGCCCGAGTCTCCAAAACCATGCTGTCCCTCAACTGGCCAAAATCCAGCAGGATTTGTTTCTGAGCTCAGCAGGAGCTAGAACCTCTCACCTTGCTGCTTTGCTGCTAAAAACTATTGTGCCTTTCTAGAGAGAGCAACTCCCATCTTCGACTGCTGACAGCAAGGACCCTCTGTCGTGCAGCGAGGCAGGCTGGGCTCTGCTCTGTGCAAGTGTCCTACAGCTCTGCGGGGCTCTGGAGATGACGGGGCCAAGGGTAGGCAGTGCACAGACAAGTGCTGCTGGCAAACAGCCTCCTGGGCTCTGCTGAACTTCCACTCCAAGTGCCTCAACCACCAGCTGTCCTGTCTCTGTGAGCTCAGGCGAGGCTGCTCCACCATGCCTGGAAGCTACATTCCTACAGCATTAAAGTCTTTGCTTGAAAAAAAATCCTAACAAAAAAACCTCAGACAAAACCAAAGCCCCAAGTATTAGCACAGCATCACACGAAAGCAGGCAGGAATGATGCACTGTGCTACTCAAACGCTGGACTTTGTTATCAAAACTCCACCAAATGCAACCTCAACACTTTTGGCTGCTGCTGAGCGCAAGCAGAGCAGGCATCCAGGGCTGCTCTCCCAGCGTAAGGACCGTTCACAGATTCCCAAGTTGCAGGAAAAACCCAATTCCAGTTTAGTAATCACCACTGAACTGTTAATGACCATAAAAGTTACCAATGTTGCAGGTGTTGTGGCAGTTTCTTTGGCACTCGCAGCCAAAGCTCTGAACAGAGGCTGGGGAGAGGACTCAGCGAGTGCTGCATTCATGGGAGCCACACACAGAGGAGGGGCTAAATCACAGAGCAGAAAAGCTGACTGGTGAGAAGAACCAATTCCTCTCAACCAAACAGGAATTCTGCTCCTGTTCAGGTAAAGAATAAAACTATCTTTGATTCTAGGCAGATCAATTCACCCAGTATTCAGCTCTGAGCACTCGCTCCAAATACCCAAGTCATTCAAGTAGTCTAAGGATTATCTCGGTTTCCATCAAGGTAAACAAGCCAGTAGCATTTTTAAATACCAATCAAAGTGAACTGGTAGAAAAGCAGACCTTTAAAATGGTAATGAAAGAGAAAGAGGTTAATCAGATATAATCCCACTCCATTTCAGCTCCAGTACATCATTCCACGTTATATTCTGTCAAGATAAGTAGCGATGTCCTTTTCTCTACTGTAGGCACTTTGGTGGCTGTATCTACTCAAGGGTATGCACACACACATGACGTACAAAGAGGCAGTGCTGGGACATTACTGACAAGGTATCAGCTTCTTGCAGCTACAGCGATGGCTTTGTAACGGACCTGCTTACAGGAAACAAGCTACCAACAGCCCATCGCTACTTTGCAGCTGCCTGGTGAAGTTCTTCACAAGCCGAGTGATCAGTGAAGGGTAACTGCTTTTAATTGAGCTCTGTTGTATCTTTTAATGAAAGCACTAGGATTTACTCTAGCCTGTCATTACATTTGGGGACGCGGAGAGGGAGCTGTACAGGAAAGCCATCTGCACGTGTAATTCATGTTAGGAGTAATATACAGGTGGGAAATGTACCTCAACTGAGATAATCATCTGGGGAAGCCGAGAACAAAATTAGACCTTCCTCTGTTACCTGCAATAATAAGTTCTGATCCAAAAAATCATACAGACTGCAATTAAGGTTGGACGTGATGATCCTAGAGGTCTTTTCCAACCTAAATGACTCCACGATCCTAACAGATACTTGCTGTTTGTCATGCTCTGGCTTGACGTTTACGTGTTACTGGTTACACCCTTTCAGGGTGATGCCAACACGTAACAAAACTATCCACCACTCAAGCCTGACCCTCTGAAAACCTGACTACATTTGTGCATCACTAAAAAAACCCAAGACCTTTCTCACCAAATTCGGGGACGGTCATCATTCGGATGAAGGCAGCGTGTTCCTGACTGACAATGAGAAGCCCTGGCAAGCACATGGGGGCTTCAGGAAGGCAACATCAAGCAGACCAGAATTCAGGAGCTGATCTTCCCTGGTACAGTCAGTGCGCGGGGTCAGGCAGGGGAGCACCCAAGAAGCTGAGAGGACAGTGTGCCAGTTGAGCAGCTTCCAGCTGCTACGGAAAAGACCTGGCATACAGGAGACACTGGAGGAAGGACAGCTCTTTTCCCATTCTCCCAAAGGGTCTACAACGCACGAGGCACAGACCTCTCTCCCATCTGGCCTTCGCATCTTTTCATACTATTCCTACCTACAGTTCCTTGGAGTAATCGCCCCTGGCTATTTTACACTTTCCTTACACTGGTTTCTGTGACCATAAGCTCCTGCGAGGTGGCAAATGTTTCAGTGCTCCTTCCTGTTTAAATCTCACAAATCCCATCAACAATAAAATGTTTTGCTGTGACAATCCGCAATGGCTTATTTGTACTTCAAGACCTTGCGACCAAGAGAGACAAATTCTTCTGTGACGCACCAAATCCCCAACCAACTGGAAAATTAAGAAGAACACAAAGCTGCCAATCTGTGTAAATTCATTTTCTATATCCACCATCCACAGCGAAGTTTCAAGAACTGCAAACTAATTTGGGGTGCTCACTTAGGCAGCAGGCGTTGGGGAACAGAGCCAGCTCCAGTTATCTCCACGACCTTACTTGTGCCACTACACAAGTGTGAGAGCTGACAAGATCTCTCTCCTTCAGCTATAATTTGGGAACAAATTCACTTTGGAGAGGAATGGCCCAGTGTTGAGATACAATTCAACTAAAGCTCGAATTGCAGAGTCTATAAAACTATCTATAAGTGTATCTTGACCGGGGAAAATAAATTTATGATTGTACACAGGAGAGACAAACCATGGAGATAAGTATCATATATAAATCTACTGAGGCTACATAATTACTGCATCAGAGATCCATGGTGAATCTTACTCGTCTGTTGAGGATAGAGATACTGATACATCAAGGGTGTCTCTGTAAGAGTGCTCCAGCTCAGGTCAGACGTGTCCTTCTGAAGCGACTGTCCTCATCATCTCCACTTCACAGCACACTGCTGCGCCTTGCAGAGAAGTCTAGGAGCACAAAAACTGCCTTCCTGGAGGGTAAAACTATGAAATCCAGGAATGACACGGCTGTTCCAGCTGCTGAGGGCCAGCCGCTTCAGGGCACCAGGCTAGATCCAGTCTGCTAGATCCAGTCTGTCCGTAGATGTCGCGTCCCCAGAACTATTTCAGTCTATGACACACTTCAGCCCATCCAAAAAATCCCGCGGTTTGCACAGCAGCAGTCCCTGTGCCAGGGCAGGGCCCTGCCAAAGGCTGCTCTCGCGCGGGGCCGGCCCTCCTCAGCCAGGCCACGACACCGAGGCTGCTCCAACCAACTTCCGTTGCTTCACTTCAAAGTTGCAATGTCTTAAAAAACATCTCATAAAAGCACACTTGGAGGAATACAGGAGAGAGTTTTCCTCAATAACACACAAAGCTCCAGTGCTGCCATTTTCTTAACTGGCTAAGCGATAGGATTGCAGGAATCTCTGCCGAGCGATATATGTGACAACTGCCAGCCCATAAAGGGTGAACAAGCAAAATATTAATTTATATTAATTTCTCAGACTGATACCAAGCGCCAGTGAGCGCAACAAAGCTTGAACTGAAGTCTGACCCTATTTTAAAGACAACATCTCTATTTTCAGCTGGGTTTCTCCAAGAAGCAAGTTCCACATAACCATACTATGCCATCACCTTTTTCTCCTTCCCCACAAACTCTTTGATAGCACCATCAAAGCTATTAAGAGGCAAATAATCCCATGAAAGGGAGCAGCTAGATAGAGGAGAGCCATTCCCAGACATCCCCACACGGCGACGTGCTGCAGGTTACACTTCATGTTCGTTAACCATAAGGGAAGTCCATCAAAGAGACAGTTGTTCTGACTCCTGGGGAGAGGGAAATGCCTTGCCAGGGCACGAGGAGCCTGGCTGGGAGACACGAAGCTGTAATTACACAGGGCCTCACCCATTCTGTTACTAATAGCAAGACTTTTAGGTTCAAAAGCATTTCTGCAGTTCATCCATAAAGACGATCTCTCCCTGAAAATGTCTTTAATGAGAATATAGCAAAAAAGGGTAAATGGACAAACATTTGATGCATACATTTATGCCATACATCTTGTCATCTGTAATAAAGCAGGTTGGCTTTACAGAGGAAAGTCCTAGAGTTGCTTTTGTACTCACAAGTATTAAAACCTAAACTTCTCCCACCACAAATAGTTCCTCCTGTCCCAGCGAGCGTGGAGAGCAGCATTTAGCTCCAGGAGCAGCTCTGCAGTTATTTTAAAGCACTGCATACGCCAGCCAGAGACAGTCATCCCTGCAACCTTATTTTCCTGGGCTTCCAGTTTCAGCTGCAAGACCTCTAGAGGGCACTGAATCAAAGAAAATAAAGCACCAGAAATAGCCCTCAATGTTAAATACAAATTTAAAAACTGGGATCTTATCTAATTCCTTCCTTGTATTGAAAAACTTCCAGGTAATTCTGTGGATTAATGGATTATTGCAATGGGATTTTTCCAACCCCGAATCCTATGCTCTCTGGCAGACTGCACTGACACTTCACAGCAGTGCACTTCCCCTGTGATTTACTTCTTTCCAATAGAAATAATTTTCTTGCACCGAAGCTAAAATCTGCAGCAGGCCATCTGACCTCCACAGCGCTCACGGGCACACAAGATGGTTTGTTTTGTTTTTCTTTTCCCTCCCTATGGAAAGCCACAGCAAGCCAAGAAAAAGTGAAAATACAGTTGAGTAAAGCTCTTTACCCAGTATACAGCAGGACAACATTAATGTTCATATCCAACCAGCCAGGACCCACAGCAGAAAGTAGCTTCTTAAATAATTCTCTTTATCTTTCAAGCATGCCTGGGACACAGAATCAGGCACACTGCTAATAACTTTGTAACACATTTGATCGTGGCATGTACAATTAACTTATTACTGATGGAATACATAAAATCTAGGGTAAAACTTAAATTAGGCACAGCAGACAAAAGCATTAGATACAGCAGACTTGGTCTTATCTTGCACAGAAGAGAATCAACACAGCGCCAGCCCATACAATTATATAATTTCAGCCATGCTTCAGGAACATCTTACAGCTTTGTAAACCTTGGGCAATTCTGAAAGAGGCTACGTAATTACCACGGGCAGAGCTGTTCACACCTTACATTAATGCTGTGCTCATTCCTGGAATGCAGAATAGATCAGCAAATGCATCTAAAACCACGGGGAACCAAGAGCACAAACTAATGCTTGAAAATGCATGTGCCAACATGAGATGGCGGGGCTCCGAGGGCACTAACTCACTCCAAGACCTCGTGGCAGCGAGCTGCCCGTAGTCCCGGCGAGGCACCAGTCCTTGCTGTCCCCTGGCACATGCTGAATGCAAACCAAGGAACCAGAGGAGCCAAGAACAGCACGGCAGCAATGCACTGTCATTCCTTCTACACTCCTGGGTGATCCGCTGCTGCTGGAAACTGTCACTGCTCCCAAGAAGTCAGGCACTGACAATTTACTCCTACCTGGTGCATTTTTTTTTAACCTTATTTGTGAATTTTTATCTTTTCCTGCCCCTGCAAATCTTCTTATCCCTTTTGCATCAGTGTCTCTTGTTGTAACAACTCCCTCAAAGTCAAAAGGGCTAGAGAGCTAACGGCTGCTTTTGGAATTCATGTTTAGGAAAATACACAACTTACGTGAACTTTGGAGCCTTCTTCATACTCCAGCGGAGTTGGCTGCAGAGTTTGCACAGAGCGACAGCCTACAGGAATGAAAAATTAGGAAAATGTTATTCATGTAATTTTAACAGAATGCAACCCAATAATTTTGTTATCATCCATTATATAGATATCTTTATGTCACAGTAAGGTGGGGACAGTGGCATGTTGGGCCTGGAGGAACCTCTTCTCTCCTGGGAAAACACACTTTTGGTGACAGCTCTCTACCTGTGGACTTCTCCTTTCTGAAGAAGGAAATGGTAAGTGAGGAGAAATCAAAAATGAGAATACAAGACAGGCGCAAACAAGAAGGAGCAAGGAAGAATGTATCATGATTCAGAAAGTGAGCTCAAAAAGGAGCAAGAAGGATCAGAGGTGTGGCAAGGCCTTGGAGTAGCAGCTCTGGATGAAAATGGCCCTGGGCAGATCATAAATATTGCTACAAGTCCATCAGGCAGTGGAGATGCCCACAGCTGCATCCACCTGCAGAATGACCGTGCATGTCAGTCAGGTGGGTACTCTGTTTTTTGAGGATGAAAGCCCTGTTAGTTCAGAATCTTCCTGAAGCGGTATTTTTATTTTTTTTTAAGCTAAAATAGCTCTTCACACTAGTGGGATCGTATGTCCATTTGGCAGGAGGTTGATCCTCTTTTACCATTCAGCCTTTAGACTGATTTTTCAGTTGCACATAAATGCTCTTCAAAATGACTAAATCAAAGTCCATCTTTCAACCAGCTACAGAAATTCTTACCTCCCAACCACGAAGAATAAGAAATGGATGAGGCTGAATCCCCTGCTTGAGCAGGAAGGCCAGAGTAGTCCTGACTAACGAATCCCAAGCAGACTCACTATGGCCAGAGCATGACTCAGATGGCATCTAACTCACATAGAGGTTGTGTTCTCAGAGCAAGTGCAGCACTGTTACCGAGATGAAAGAGCACGCCTAAATCTGGAAATCAGGAGGTGTGTGAGGAGCACCCTGCCCTGCCTGGCAGTGAAGATGCAGCGTTACTGCAAACTGGAAGAAGTGAAGGTGCATTAGAGGGACTGAAGAACATCTCTGCTGCTCTATCATCTCAATTACGTGCTCACACGCAAAACCCTTTTGCTCAGGCGTGAGCCAGTAACTCCTTACCCCAGGCAGGCAGACTTCAAAAAACAAACCAACCGCCCAGGTAGAATTAATAGAACCACAGAATCAAAGGGCCCTCTACAAGCAGATTAAGGAAAGCTGACAGAGATAATTGTGACTTTTCTGTCTCTCCCATTGGAGAACAACCATGTAATTGCATACAGACTAAGAGAAGCCGTATCCTTTAAAGAAACAATCTGCTTATGGTTTCTCCTGTGGAAGTAACGCTAATGCCATGCTGCAGTTCATTCCAGCGTTCACGCAACAGAGCTTTTCATTTTAACTGAAGAAGTAAATATAAAAGGATACGTCTCAAACAAAGACACTATTTTGTGCAAAACCACAAGCCCAGATGCAGTTATAAAACATTACCATGCAGGTGCCTGTGGCTGAAGGCACTGCGAGCTCACAGCCTTGCCTCCATCTGCATTGCCCCTGCCAGCCACTCCCGGTATGTAACTTCTCCTGTGAAAGCACTGTCTGGGGAGAAGAGAAGGGAAAGCCTCTGCTAGGAAGAGTGACTATATGTTGATTTATGATTGCTACCTGTCAATAAAAATAATTATTTTAAATCACACAAGATCAGGGCAATAACTCCGAAGCACAGCAAACAGGTGAACAAAATAACTGAACAAAGTTCAGAAGTGAGGATCTCTGCAGTGCCAGCTAGAGAGACAACAGGCACACACTGCAGGATGTGAGCCCCCCACTGCCATGTGCCCTCCCCAAAGTTACATACAAGCTGTCATTTGCTTAGAGACCTGCGGAAAGGCCCCTTGGTGCCCACATCACAGGCACCTTACTTCTCCCCAACCCTTCCCGGGATTATTCATCTGGGAGGAGTCCCTGCTACAGAGCCTCTCTAACAGAGCCAAAGCAGCAGCTGGCAGAACATGGAGGTATTTGCTCCATTTCATGGTCTTCTGCCTCAGATTTCTTGCATTTCTAGTTGTACAGAAAATTTGGTCAAAGAAATACCACAGCAATAAAATTGCATAGCAGCGGAAAACTATTTGGCTACTCAGGCCGCTGGCAAATTAGAAAGGCCTTTGTGAATCTGCTGTGAGCGTACAGGGAGGGAGGGAAGTCACTCGGAAATAGAAACATTTAATCCAAAGGTTTCTAAAAACAATCCCCAAACTATTTTCTTTCTCTCATTAGCAAGCACATTGAGAAGCTCCTGGTAAGTACAGCCATTACACTCGTTACAAACAAGAAATAAAACCCCGGAAAACACAAGTTAACTTAATGGGAACAGGAGGCTTCCCTCCCCTACAGCACTACCATCCTACATCTTTAATTGGAGCAAGATGAACTTCTGTCTTCATACACGATGATTTACAGTTGAAAGCCAAACCTCTGCATAGCTGTATTCAAAAGCACATGGGGACTTGTGTGTACTACTTGAGTGACCTGGTGAGGTCCTCTGTAGAGATAAAGCATTAAGAAAATCTCCGCTTATCCAAGCACTGGACTATTGGTGTCCCTTTGTGTGCCCACCTTCTGCTTCAACTGTTCTCTTGGGCAGTGTCCACTTTTTTTCTCCTTGGCCACAGAGATACTCTTTTCCTCTCTGCGCTCAGTGCTGGTTTGGGTACGTGAAGACAAAAGTAAGGGGCAAGGCTTCTATTTTAATGATCTTGGAGCAATCACCAGGTTGGTTGGAATGTCAACAAGTCATCAAGTCCCTTTCCTGCTCCAAGACATGATCAGATCTTTCTTTCATTCCTGATCCATGCTTGGTTTAAGTCTTTGGAGAGACGATATTGATCTTCTGCAGTCCTTGAGCTGTTGATGCCTCCTGTCTCCCCAAAGCTCTAACACGAACCTTCCTTACTGTTATTTACACCCATTAGTTTTATGCCATCCATTAGGATACAAAAGAACAAACTCTCTTCCTCCATGCAGTAGACCTCCATGTAGTGGAAGACTGGCTTCAAATCTCCTTTCTTCCATACTCATACTACATAGTATCAATTTATCACTGCAGGGTGTATTTTCTAGACCTCTGGGTGATTTTACTGTTCTCTTTCCCAAAAAGCACTGCCCAGATGAGGACACAGTCCCCAGCCAGGCTGCTACTGCCTCTGCATAGCACAGAACACAGGTAATGCTCCATACGTACATCAGGACTATATTTGCTTTATTTTTTCCCCTGTCACAATGGTGCTTTTGATTCTTATTCAGCTTTGTTCACTATCCTCTTCCCTTCCTTTCTCTTCCAACATAATCCTTAGAACCTCCCTCAGTTTTTATTTGGTTTAAGGGTGGGATTTTTACCGGAAAACATCCTTGGTTTTCTTGTATTTTCTTTTTTCCCCTCCTGGATGATTCCTGTAATTAGCACATACTGCTTTCAAAAAGCACTTGCTCATCACAAGTGCTAAAAATGTCACTGTTACAATCAACGCTACTTTGTTCTTCGAGAGACTTCCTTATATGAACCTCACAAGAAAGGCAAGGTAAATTCGACCACTGCCTGACTCTCAGCTCACCCCGGCTGATTCTGCCATGTTTTCAGACAGAAATGGCGTTTCCTTCCTCTCTCCAAACCAGCACCAGTGTCTTTAAGGAGCTGCCTGCACCATAAAATGGTTCTTCCAGCTTTAACAGTGCTAAGGTGTATTTAAATCATGTTCAATGAGATTTTTTTTTTTTTGAGTGCTCATTCTTAGTTATTTTTCTTAAATTAGAAAAGAGAGAAAACATTAAGAAAACGCTGAAAGAACAGAGTATAGAAAATCAACAGAGTGAAGTAACAAACCTTGCACCCAAATGAAGGCATTTTGTAATTTCAAATGACAATAATTTAACTCAGTTCCAGTCAGATTTCTGTTCTTATATTGTTGTAGTATGTTAAGAGATTTTCCTGAGCCAGAAACCATGCGGGAGCCCCTGTGCAGCAGCAAGTGAAGAAGGACAAGTATAACATATTGCCTGCAAGAAGTAGCCAAAGGTGCGGGTCCAGCAAGGGGATGGACTTGCTCAGCACTGGCTATATTCTGGTTTTGCTTCATTTTATCAACCGGGACGCAGAGCTCAGTTGCTATTTCCTCTGCCTCCACAAGACAAGCAGCTCCTCCTGACCCTCCCAGGCACGGCAGATCCAGCCCAGCCCTGCAGCGGGGCTTTCAGACCTTCCAAAAGCAGCAGGACATGGGCTTGAAACAACCTGGATAAGGCCCTGCTGTGGCAGTTTTCTGAAGGAAACAATGACGCTGACCAAGATTTACAGCTGCATGCATAAAAAAGGAGCAAGAAATAGAAATTGTACTCATACTGGAATGACTATTAACTCAGTTCTGCCTTGTTGGTTCTACTCAAGACATACAATACCTCTTGATTTAGGTGAAACTGAGAACATGTAAGAATACGACAGCAAATGAATTTAAACTCTTCTAAAAGAGCTAATTTACTTTCCTTTTCAATGTCTCACCCCTTCAACAGTCATCATCTAAACTATCTACCCTTACTTAGGTCTTCTCAGAGGTCCTGCTGAAGCTGGTGGCAGGCAAGTAAGGGGCAACTGGGAAGAGGGCAAAGAGGCAAGAAGCCAGCAGAAGGATTAAGAGGTAGCAGCAGCTTTGCTGGCTCCAAAAAAGGTTAAGAACCAGCAATCTCTATCCCAGAGAGGCTGACAGGTGAGACCACTTCTATCCCTACGAGGTTTTATCCTGGTTAACTGATCCCGCCCTTCTTTATTCCAATCGTGTGAGAAAAAACTCCAACTGGTGCAGATCATTTATATCTCTTCAGATAAAATCATGATTTCTCCTAGAACCAAGGCTATATAGCACAGCAGAACCTCCCAATACTGCTAGCAGAAGCACGGAAAATATAATTTTCCAGTTGCTCTTTGTCACCCTCAACAGCAACAACGTCTTTACCTATAGTAGTTTGTAAAGTGTTTTCTGTTCAAGTTTTGGTCTGGCCTAGTTTGCCTTTTAACATTTCAAGAGCTCCTGAGCAATCTGAAAGGAAAAAGGAGAGAGGGACAGGTTGAACGAGACGTTAAATTAAGGACATGCATCTTCAGTTTGTCTTTCTGTTGGAATAGTTGGTCTTACACGTTTCTTCAGGGAAAAAAAAAATACAAACATGAGAGACTGGAGATTTTTCTTCTTGCACATTGTTTTTTGTGGTAACTTATTTCTCTCTAAGGGCCTGGCTGAATCCTGGTTCCAATCCTGGAGGAAGACATGCAACGCAGCTTTAACAAGCTGCTTACAACAGCGAGCAGCTACACGTTTTACGCAGGTGGCTCAAGTTCTTTCATATCATTGTTTCCCATCGACAATCACAATTTAGACGGTGAAAATATTCTTACAATGATTAGGTGCAGATGGCTTGGGAGGTGCTCTGAAATCATGAGTACACCGTTCATGGACAACTAGACTGATTGCTTTCACAGCTTGCGCAGTTTTTGACCTCTTAAGCTGAGCTTGTAGAGTGCAGTTACTCCATCAGTTTATATTCAGTGGACATTATGTGATCCTTAGAAACCTCGAGGTCTTTTTGATTAATTTTGTATGACTAGTACTTGGTATCTGATGGGTCTGTAACCTCCTAACACAGCTGCAATTCAACATAAAGTCAGGAAACGTTATGATTCACAATCATTACAGAGCTGGATCTGAACTCTCTCACCACAAGGACCTACCTCTCAGCACTTGGCTGGTACACACCTTTCTATCTCATGGCCTTCATAAATTAATTCCCTACGAAGTCACTTACCCTTAACATCCATTCCTTGTATTTCTCCAGAACATTCAGCATCCTCTGCCTCCCTTCAACCAGAGCAGAGCTGTCCAGCTGACACCAAGAAACCCAGGAGGGCAGGATGAGCTCCCTCCCTCTGAGCTGCTCTCACCTGCAGCCATTTATAGCCCTGCTTCTCCTCAGCCAGGTCTCTCAGGGACCTGGCTCCTGGCTTGAGGGGGAATGCCCTTTGCTCCTCGGCAAACCTCTCCTTCTAACTACACTATTAACATGCCAAGTGAAAGATTTGGAGGAATATGGATGGAAGCTGAATGACCAGAGTTTCATTTTACTTCAAAATTTATAAAAACGGAGCTGAACTAATCCTGCTTCAGCACATGATGTCTTTGTCTCTTGGTCAACCCATTAATGGATCCTTAAAACAGTTTCTCACCTTTTGCCATGTAATTGTGCTGATTTACTTATTCAAAGGCAAAGATAAGCTTTGTTCCTCACTGTCAGCAGACTTGAGTGCCCTTTGAGAAACCCTGCAGTGATCCTGAGAGTAACTACCCAACTACCAGAAAGGAGACTGGTAATTTTAACTTCACGAAATGCGTTGGCTAACTCTCAGCACATGTTTCAACCTATCTACGTGACAGTGAAATTCAGTTTAAGGACTTTCATGCTAAAAATAAGCTAATATTTGAAAGACAGTATCACCCGTTATAACACGAACTGTACACTTAAGCAAAAAATATGCGGATGCTAAAAAAAAAATAATCTTGTTTTCAAATATTAGAGTAAAAAAAGAAAAGTCTACATGGAAATTATCACCAGGAGAACAGGCAAATCCCTGAACATCATGTCTCTAACACATTTGCAGCTCTGAGTTCTCTACCCTCTGATTCACCTCTGAGGTCTTGAACCGTAATAAAGATGCACCTTTGAAAGCGCTCTAATTAGGAAGCCTGATGCCACAACCTGATCATTAAAGGCTTTGCTCAGTTTAAAATTCAGAGGCAATACAGTCCCAGCTAGACTAGTTTCGGCTTGCAAAATAATGCATCGGTAGAGTAAAAACGACTTGTACATAGACAAAATGGAAGCAGCAACTTCAGGGGCTTTGATGTAGTTTGTTTAGCAAAAGCACAATAAAGATATATTTTATTTCAGCCCACTGAAGTTTTGTGGCTGAAGCAGGTCATCGTGGTTATCCTCCTGTAATCTCAATGCAGACAATTGTCTGACCTCTGCTTCAGTTAAAGGCTATGGGGTGGTCCATCCTCCGTGCAGCGCAGAGAATACCACCCTCCCACTCCACAGCGCTGTTTTCTGCACAAAGGATGAAGGAGGTCTCACTGAATTGCTGCACGCTTGTACGATGAAGCTCTTAGCTCAAGTTCAAAAAGATCACCATGAGGAGAAGGCAGAAAGGCGCTGGCCCTGTGCATCAGGGTGGACTAGGAAGAGAGTCTCTCCATCCTTTATTTATTCCCCAGTTCCTAAGCAATACTGCTGAAGACTCTGGAAAATAAAGCAGGGTGGTGGAGCCGGGGGGAGGTTCAGACACTGCCAACATACCCCAGAAAAACGAGTAACCTCCAAAATAAGAGGATTTTAGGACAGACATCACTGGCGAGGTCACACATTTCTCTGGAGGACAGGAATGACAAATTCAGGGTATTACTCAAGTCAACAATTGAATTACTGCTCTCCCAGGCTTCGCATTTGACTTGGCTGCCAAGTGCCTAACATCTAATAGAAGGCAGCGGGCTGGTTCACTCTGCTGACTTGCAGGTCTCACAGACTGGCAGAGATGGTCTTGGCTTTGCCTTCATATTTAGGATGGAACCTTGCCAATAATTTTAAAGGTGATGAATATACATGTACTGGGTAAGGCTGTTTTTCTAGAAATGTAATAAAAGTTTCCAAGGTTGAGGTGGGGACAGATTGGATAAATAAAAGCATGGGAATGTCCCAGGAGGGCCTAGTATCTATCTAGCAAATGTTCTAACTCTTACACCGCTTCTTTTCTGTCATTAAGAGTAGTTTCAAGACAAGAGCTAGCAAGTAATGGATCAGCCCTGGTAATACTTCAGGGCTACCTTTGGAATTAATTTAGGGTATGATCTCCTCAACACCTGTCCTTACGTAATGACAAGCAAGGTGGCCTTGCCAGAGCCTGGCATCACTCATCCTGTGAGGGAAAAGAGCCCAGAACACACACCATCCGCAAATAACACGGAAGCAGCCAAAGAAGATGCTCAGAAAGAGTTTGAAGAGGGAGCTGAGTCTGACGGCTTCATCCATGAGAAGTCTGTGTTGCAGGTCAGATCCTTACTGCTAAATGCTGCGGAAGGACAGGCAGCAAAGTCGCCAAGGGCAATGTTCTCACACATTCCACCCCGGAGCAGAGCATGGGGAAAGGGTTATCAATCATACCGTCAAATCTGCCGCCTTGCTCAAGCAACACGCTGCACTGCCAAGAAAGATGAAAGGCCAGCACTCCTATCTTTCAGTATATACGATTTGGGAAATGAAATGTTCAAAGTCTCCTGGGACACAAGAAAAACAGTGTGTTCTGCCTCACCTTCAGCGTGATTTGGAACAAATTCCAGTACAGACCAGCCTGTATGTGCTTAAGAACATCTAACAACAGAATACCAGGAATGTGGTTTCTAAGCCGTACCCATGAACGTATTAAGTTTGTTGAACAGCTCAGTGAAGGAAAACTGAGGTTGCAAAAGCAAGGTTTGCAGCGACCACAAAGAATTCAGAAGCAGTGGGTTTTAGAGTCAGTGTGATTCTATATACAGCCACATTTAATGAAACACTCACTCTGAATTAGTCACCAGTCCTTGAGCGTCAGAAGCACAGATGCACAGAATAAGCTGGGAAGCCGCTAAACAAACAGTTTTAGCTGCCCAGAACAGCAGTGGGTGTAACAATTTGGCCATATCTCCAAACAGAAGATCTGCTAATGGCAAGATGGAGAATACTCCAGTACAAGGTTGTTCAGTAGGACCACGCTGCTATCGCACATCAACCTCGTGAGCAGAGTCACAGACCTGTGATTCTCCTAATGGCACTGTGAGGCTGGGTGCTGAAGGCTCTTTCAGCCACTGTGAAGTTTCAAGGCTCGCTCTCACACATCGATATTTGTAGTTGTAAAGCCTATGCCAGCACTGTTGAGTGTCTGAATACAAATGAGGGATCCAGGGAACCAGCACCATCAGGAAGGTTGGGATCTAATGTTCCTCTCCTCACCTCAACATCATAGAAGACTACGCCCCTCTCTGTGACGGTTTCTGCTGTGCCCACGGGCAAAAGCTCCTTGCAGAGTTCTCTGGATCCCCAGCTGCCCTGCTCCAAGGTTAAAACCACCGTTAAATTGAAGCCATGATAGGTGTGATCCTGGTTATGCCAAGAATAAATTTCTGAAGACTTGTGGAGGACCTGAAAGAAGCTTAGGCTGAACTAAGACTAAGGAACAGAGGCAGTTTGCTTGTTGCTGTGGCTGCTCAGAGCAAACCGCTGACCTCTCTGGCTATCAGAAAAGCACATGGAAAGCTGTGGGGTCTTCAAAGGGCACTGCTAATAAAGAAAGAAAAATCCCATGATTTTTCTCAGTTTTCTGTATCAGATCCTAGCCCATCTTGATTAGAATTCATCATGACCCATATTCAAAGGCCTGCTTCTAATCCGTAAAATACTATCAACACAGATAGTCGGTTGCAAAGATGCTTTAAGGCATAGCTGGCAAGCTCCCTGATAGGGCTTTTTTTTCTCTTTATTAAATGTAGCAGATTTTTCAATATTTTAACTCTCTCTCCCTTTCCAGGCCTCCACACCAATAAATAACAGCAGCCATCATTTCTATTATGCATGGATGGTGAATTTCTGTGATATATTATCCATTATACTATATTAAGCAGAGAAAAAGTGGACTCTGCTCTCATAGCTATCGAGACTGTTTTGCCTTCCGTGTTGATTTACATCAAAATAACCAACTTATCAACCTTGCGAATGTCAATCTGCGCTGAGGCAACAGGCTGTGAAGCTCTTAAGCAGACACTCTCCTTGGGACTGAAAGGTCAGCGTTTGTGTTATTCGTTCTTACCATGGAAATATTTTAAGTTAGGGAGGACTTTCTCACTATCCACGGAAATAACGATTGAAGGTTTCAAGCAAGAAAAGTCAGGGCCTCAGACTGAATTAAATAAAAGCATTCAAAAGGATTAATTTTGTTAAAGTGCAGACAACATATACAGAGAATAAACTCAGTAAGTAATAGCGTGTACTGGGTCTGGCTGAGCTGGTTTTCCCCCCAGCAGCCCTCCTAGTGCAGGGGTTTGTGCTGGGAGCCAGAGGGTGTTGAGAACACCCTGTGTTGTGACTGCTGCTGAGCAGGGCTCGCACAGCACCAGGGCTCTTCCCAACATTCCCCACACTGGGATGGGCTGGGCAAGATCTTGGGAGGGGACACAAGCAGGACAGCTGACCCCAACTGACCAAAGGGATAGTCCAGACCATATGACGTCAGCTCAGCTCTAAAGCTAGGGAGAAGGAGAACGAGGGAGGGGGGACCATTCCATTGTCCTCCAGAGCAACTGCTACGTGTCTTGGAGCCCCCAGGGAGGGGCCAGACATCTCCTGCTGATGGGAAGTAGAGGATAACTTTGTTTTCCTTTGCTTCTACACGCGGATTTGCTTGGCTTTGCTTCTATTATTATTAAACTGCTTCTTGTTTCTCATCTTATTTTCCTCCCCCTTCTTTTTTGCTCTGCTGAGGAGGGAGAGGGAAAGGAAAGAGGGTGTGATAGAGCGGCTTGGTGGGCACCAGGCGCTCAGCCAAGGTTAACCCACCACATAGCATCATACTCAAGGGAGAAGGACCCATTTATTTAGGCAGTCAGTATCTCAGGCAGCAAGCCCAATCTGGCTGCCAGCTCTTCTTGGGGAAGTCACAACTGCAAAATCCACTAAGGTGGACTCGACTTCCACGTAGAAATTTCTCTTAGTAGCATCTAATTTTCCACTGATTTTAAATGCCTTTGAAAATAGATATTCCTTCATATTTCTGCATCTCACTTCTCTTCTTGAAACCCCAACAACTACTTCTCCAAGGGATGTTTTATAATTAAGTGACATTACAGCAGATGCAACCATGAAATGGAGGCTGGGGCTACCTGCCTGTAAAATTATACAGCACAAGTAGGAGGAAAAATCCATGTTATTGGAGGAGCCTTTTATTTAGAATCATAGAACGTTTCAGGCTGGAAGGGACCTCTAGAGGTCCAACCTCCCTACACAGTAGGGACATCTCTACCTAGGTCAGGTTACTCAGAGCCTCACAGAGCCTGACCTTGAATGACTCCAGGGATGGGGCCTCCACCACCTCTCTGGGCAACCCCTTCCAGTGCTCTATCACCCTCGTGTTAAAGAACTTTTTTCTAATATCCAACCTAAATCCATCCTTTCCTAGCTTAAAACCATTACTCCTTGTCCTATCACTACAAACCCTTGTGAATAGACCTTCCCCTGCCTTCCTGTAGGCCCTTCAGGTACTGGAAGGTCAGTATAAGGTCCCCCCGGAGCCTTCTCTTCTCCAGGCTGAACAGCCCCAACTCCATCAGCCTGTCTTCACAGGAGAGATGCTCCATTCCCCTGACCATTCTCAGCAAACTTGCTGAGGGTGCCCTCAGTGCCACTGTCAATATCGTTAATGAAGATATTAAACAACACTGGTCCTAGCACAGACCCCTTTATTTAGTTCAGATTCTGAAGAGAACCTGAACAATACTGATAAAAGGCTAACAAAAGCGTGAGGCTTCCAGTTTGACTCTTCAAATTAGACCTGCCGTTGCTAAACTGAGAACGTGTGTCAACTGGATTAGCTGGAAATAATGATGCTATTTATGTGTGAAAGCATGTGCTTGTAGCGTAACTATTGGTGTAGATGAATGAGTGGGAAATGCATAAATAAGATACATGGCCTATTAGCAAACTCATAATATCATGTATATGAATATAAATGGTTTAAGAAGAGATGTCTACTAAACTGTAATTGCTGGTGCTACTGGCTGGCTGGCTCCCACCGTGACGCTATCTGATAACAATGTAACCAACATTTTGCTCCTTACGGTGTTTTTCTAGTACAGAAAATGTGGAAGATCACGGTGAAAATAAGGTAAATTTGTGGCTGGGTAAGTCAAGCTCCATTGTTAGTTAACAGTAAGATGAAAGCACTGCACTAACAACGTTTTTCATGGGCAAGAACCACTGCTTTGAGCGAAGAAACAGTACCAATGCAGCTACTGCTGCAAAATCAATAAAAGTATTCTGAGCTTCTGAAGAATAAAGCCATTCTTGTAACAAAGGACAGGCTTGCCCTCAAGCTTTCATGAACATACCATCTGGCTAGTCATGTAATAGATGGGCAGCACAAAGGGAGGTCTCAACACCCTGCTCCACACGCTCCAGTATAACAAGGTTTGTCATCAAGAGTACTAAAAAACAAAACCCGCGCAGTTACCTGGGACTCCTATTCTGTACTCTGCTGACGTGTTCCTTACAAAACAGAGCAGGAATGTGCTTGAGAGCTCTGAGTAGCACAAGGGGTGGTGGCAAAACTGATTTCCAGGCCAGCCAAAAGGCCAGAAAAAAAGAACACAAAAAGGCACAGCCTTTTAAAAATCATGTTAGTTCTATTACACAGGGTAATTTTTTCACAGTAATATGGAAACCTTTTTTTTTTCTTTACAAAGCCAGACAAATCCACTAGATATGAGGTTTCGTGTTCCTTAAAGCATTTTCTTCATTTCACACTAGTTTTTAGCATATAGAAAGGCAAAGTCTGCTCCCTTCTCTGTTAATTAATGGGAATTCTTTGGTTTATGCCATATTTTTGCCAGTAACTTCACTCTTGCATCAAAAGCCTATCAGAATGTTTAGCCGTAAACATTTATTTAATAAATCAGTTTCTTCAGTTTCAGTACTATACCCCGGACGAATATGTGAGAGCTAAAACTTAGCATATATAGCTAATTTCTTGGTAATGTATAGCTGCACAGTTGGGATGCAAAAAACCCAAGCAAGGTATTAAGGGAATGGAAGATAGCACAGAAATACCATGATGCTATTTGGCAAATAACTTCCATGCCTTTCTACGGATATATTGTTTATAAGAAAAGGGAAAATAATCATCAGGGAAGGTCTCCTGTGAAGGCAGCCAACCTGACTACGTGCAGGGGGAGAGATGAAAGAAGGCCCCAAGTTAAACTGGGATTAGGGTTGGAAGCACTGTTAAGGTTAGCATCACCTGGCTACATTTTAAAGACTTGGTCATGATACAAGTCCATGTCCTGGTCTAAAACTTAAGAGGTCGACAGCTCTGAAGGCAATATTATTAGAGGTAATTAGACCATTTTGCTGCTACTGGAGTATTTGATAATGTCACTTTGAAGACCATTTGAAAACCACCTCTTTTTTTTTTTTTTTTTGTGGGAAAATGCTACCCAAAGACTGGGAAATTGCTTCATGTTCAAAAGAAGTTTAGTTCTGTTTCCTGGGAAAAAAAAACACTTAATCTGTCCTCACACAAGGCCTCTGGTCCTTGATGTCCAGTGCTAAGTTCTGGCTCTCTACACAGCAGAAGAGTAGGCAATTTTGACATGCTAAGCCTCTGCTAACGAGTTCACAGTTTTCTGTTCCACCACCAGCATAATTAAATCAACTCCAGCTGCTAGTGTGGCTTTTCTTTCTACAGGCAAACTGTATTGGTTGTTGCTTTGACGTGAGTATTCTCCTGAGTTTTGCTCTTAGTTTCTTAAAATGAACAATCCCCAGAACTATTTTGATGGGTGACTTCTCTCAGCAAAGCACTCACTCTGTTCTCTGATGATGTTGATGGTACCTGTGACTCAGCAGTGCATCGCAGAGGCCACTCTCAAAGGAGACTCTGTCCTTGTTCGGGTTACTCTGCCAGTGAAACTTCCTTTGTTAAGAAACAACATCCTTGGTTGAAAATTGTGGACCTCTACGCTAGTGCTTACATGCCCAGCAACCTGGGCATGACTCTGATAACAGAACAGAAATTACCTGTCTTTGGGATGATGCCGTAAAAAGCCTCAAGTTAGCGCTATTCTGTAGTTGAAGCTGTTTCTGGGATTACTCTTTTTACCCACCACTTATCAGTTCATACACTCAGATACACCATGTCCTTCTACATCCTCTCTCTCTTCTTTCTCCTTTATCTATCTTCAAAATACACTAAAGGATGGATCTAGGATGGAGCATCCCCACATTCATTCTTGTTACAGTACCAGGGAGGAAAAAAGCACTGTTCAAAAACCAAATTCTGCAAATGGAAGTCTTTGGTGTCCCCTGAAGTCCTGACACAACTTGTGCAAATGCCCAGGAGACTGGCTGGCTCCAGGTCCCTCTTGGCCAACCTCATTGCAAAGCTGCTCCCTCCACCAGTTGGACACCGTTCAGAATGCAGAGGCACGTTTGTTTGCTGGTTCGAACAATCGAGAATATATTATGCATTCCCTGCACTATTTATATTGGCTACTTTTAAGTTGATATTTATTTATTTAAAGTTTCCATCTGTAGGTTCTGGCTGCATTTCAAAATGCCCCCCCTTCAATCATGTTCTAATGCGTATCTCTTTTCCCAGAACATCTGTCCTTCAGGGTCCTCTTATATGTAAGCTAACAGTGACACAATTTTTCACCTTATTGTGTGTGTACAGTTTTCTGCCTGGTTTTTAAAATCCTCAGAATCAACTCATAATATTACAGTTTCCTTTCACTCTAAAAAAAAAAAGGTTCAATTCCTCATGACGTTTTGAGTCCATAAGCAGCGTTATGAATCTAACCATAGTAGAGGACATAATGGAAGCAGGAATAAGCCAAGTTAGGCCCCCAAGCATAGTCATACAAAAGCTGTTAGGGTAATTGCCGTGAAGATACTGGGGAACCCTGGTTGCAGTGAGAAGTCAGGGGGCCTTTCTGGTAATGGAGAAGTCCTACATGGTGCCTCCACATGTAGGCAGGCTTCCGACATTGCTGCAAGCAGGTCCAGCTTTTATAGCATGGAATAAACAACTCTGGTCGCATGAGCAACCTTAAAAATAACTTCAACGGTGGGACACCTGGCAGCTTCCCTCCTTATTGGGCTCCGTCCAACGTCGGCCAAGCCTAGGAAGGAGCCCAAAAAGGGGATATCTCTATCCATTTCAGTTTTGATTACATATTTCTCAGCCTAGCTGGGTGTCTGTTCCCACAGCTAATCAGCTAATTTCCAGCAGGAGTCCTCCACTGGTTTCAATGAGAAAAAACACCCTGTCTGGTTGTGAGATTCATCCACAGGTCAACTTCAGTTCAGGGCCTATTGCTCAGGCCCTAGGACTTCAGTTGCCCAGAGCCCCATCCAACCTGGTCTTGAACACATTGAGGGATGAGGCATCTACAAGCTCCCTGGGCAACCTGTGCCAGAGGCTCGCCACCCTCACAGTGAAAAACTTGTTCCTTACATCTCATGTAAATCTCCCCTCTTCCAGTTTGAACCCATTACCCTTCATCCTATCACTACAAGCCCTTGTAAGAAGTTCCCCAGCTTTCTCATAGGCCCTCTTCAGATACTGGAAGGCCACAATAAGACCTCCTTGGAGCCTGCTTTTCTCCAGGCTGAACAACCCCAGCTCTCTCAGCCGGTCTCTCTGTTGTCCTTGTTAAGGTAGCACCAGATTTACTGCTGGCTTTAGACTTCAGCTTCTGCACTGGTATCTGACGTGTGCCTGTGCGCACCAAAGCCAGTTGTGTGCTTCCTGAGTTGGCAGGAGTGGAAGTGCAGATGCAGGAGATCTCTCGTCTGAGGGAAGGCAGCTCTTCAACTACTTTTAGACAAATTCTGAGCGCACAGGCTTTGAATCCAGCTAATGAATTCAGTGTGTGCACAAGAACACAGGCTTGGAAAGGACCACCTGGTTCACCGATCACCACTCACTGCAAGCATCTGTATCATGAATGTTAAGAGCAAAATGTCCTGAAGGATGCCCTTGTCTTCCCCCTCCATCTCCTGCATGCCATAAAGTAACATTCTTCTAAAACACCCACCTTTATCAAATTACCATCTTTAGGTGATGAGTTGCAAAGTCTCAAAACTGATACTATATGACAGGAAAAATGGAGAAGTAAGGGAAGGGCACGACTGATATTGTAGCACTCTGAGGTGGCTGAATATGTTACATGAAAACACCTGTAAGACCCTATGAGACCAGTCCGACTTCGTCCAAAGAAGGGAAACATCCCAGAAATCAAGTTAGCCTCGAGGCAAAAACATTCTCCTGGACTCCTGAGGTGACTAGTGAAGTCCTGAGGCAACTAGTGAAGTCCTGAGGCAGAGGAATAATCATACAATCACAGAATGGTTTGGGTTGAAGGGACCTTAAAGATCGCCTAGTTCCAACTCCCCTGTCAATTTGTAATCAAATACAGTATTTCTATACAACAGTAAATACAACTGACAGATAGTTCAAGTCTGTTGCCTTCAAAGCCTGGGGACACCTACAAATGGGGTGTTCAGCTCTCAGTATGGCAAGCTGTTCCCGCTACCTGCAGGTATGCTTCCACTCCACAATCTCATCCCTCCCCTAAACTTCATCTGGTTTGTGTCCCGGCTGTGTTTGGAAAGCCCTTCTAGAATTTCACTCAACTGTCTGGTTAGCATGTCTTTTTCTAATTTCCAGTCTAAACATACTCAAGATACAATTAAGTCCACTTGATTTTCTCTCTGTATTATTATGTTCTGTTCTCTCACTCATATTTGACCCCTCAACATATTTTTGAAAAGTAAGCATCTCTTAATTTTGCTATAACAGCAAGAAAATGTCAATCAGTCCTGTAATATGGAGGTAAGGAGGCACATCACGCAATTATCCATCCTTCTCTACAACTCTCCAAGCTTAAATAGATTATCTTCTGATGACAAATAACCAGACAATATAGGATAGTTTAAATGAGCCTGGTACAACTGGATAAACAACTCCCTGTTCCTACTGGCTGGGCACAGCCTGAAATCCCTTTCAGCAGTTTGGGTTTTTTCACTAGCTCCATCAACAGCAGCTCCTTGGTCTTTTCATTTTCAGCCCCATCACAGCCTACGAACAGCCCTTCACAGAAGGGTCCCATCAAGCCCAGCAGTCCCTCCCTGAGAGTAGCAGCCCCTAAGGAAGGAAGAGCAGAGCTACCCATCCCATGGGAGAATTGCCCAGAACTCCCTCCTGACCCTCAAACACTTGCAGTTCACTTACTTTTGGAACAAAAAATAAAGTCTTTCCATTTTTCAGGCCCTCTTATGCTTTCCTTCCATAACTCTGTCCTCTTGTTCTCTGCACCTCTATGCAAGGCCAGCACTCGTCTCCTGCTGGAACCTGGAGTCCACAATAACCACCATCCACTCGGGACACACCTCCCTGGTACGTGCTGTGCACTCAGCACCCTCCAATTTCCTCTGAGCCCTGAAACAGGAACAACCAGCAGGTCCACGCTCACTCCTGACAGCCCGTGAGGAGTTGTTCAGACCTCTGTCTCTGTAACGGCTACACTATTCCATCATTCCTTGGAAGAAATCTGTCTCACACTTTCCATTCTCTGAACTTTCCTAGCTCCTGCTATACCTTTTAGAGGTGGAGCAACAGAACTGTATGCTACTTGAGGTGCAAGAGAAACATGGGCTTACACAGCAGAAGTGGGACATTTTTAGGATATTTTTGGTACCTTTCCCTTTCTATTAATTTGCTCTTATAGCCACTACTGACACTTGAGTTAACATTTCCAAAACTCAAGTTCACATTCTCAGAGAAGCACCTGTTCTATTTTACAGCTCTAGCTGATGTTGATCAGTGAGCGGCAATGGCCAGCTCAGCATTCATCACCTCACGTGGGGGATTTCTGCTGTCTTCACTTTGCATCCACCTCCAGTGAAGTTCACCTGCCACTGCCTTGCTCAGACACTCTGTTTTTGCACAATCCTTCTGCAGTTTTTCATGGCCAGCACTCATCTGCAGCGCTCTGAATAAAAGCATCAGCAGCACACTCTGTCATCTTTTCCAGCTCATTTATCAGTTGAGCATCAGAGGTTTAAGCACAGATTCTCTTGAGAGCCTACCACTGTCATCCTCTCCCTCAGACATCTGATCACTTAGTTCTACCTTCTGTTTCGTATCTTTGGAGCAATTTTTTGTTGATCTGTAGAGCATTCCTCCTTTTATCTGATGGAAGTGCAGGCTCCTAAGGGTACAGTAATGAAGTGCTGCTCTCTTGGCCTCACAGTGTTAGCCATGGAGTATAGCAGACCCCTATCATAGAATCACTGAGGTTGGAAAAGACCTTTAAGATCATCCAGTCCAACCATAACCCTACTCTACCAAGTCTGCTGGTAAACCACGTCCCTCAGCACCACATCTACATGACTCTTCACTGTATCATGGTGCTTCACTGGGGAGAGCCCATTTTGGGGTTTGCCTGCTTCTTTTTACCACCATGACATCCTTTTGGTATGACCCTGGGGCTGCTACTCTGGAGGTGGGATTGTGCTAAAATGTCCCCTCCTTCTTCCTCTTTCTCAGTAGTTTTAGGGTTCTTCAACCAGAGGAAGGATTGTCAAGAGATGACCTGAAGGTAGCATGCCAGTGAACCTTTCAGTGCTTCTGAATTCCTCCACAAAGCTGACCCTGAGTACACTGGGCTCTCCTCCTAGTCAGCACACACATGCCAGTAAGGCTCGATGTATTCTGATGCCCAGTTTAGTAAGCTGGACTCCTACACGATGTTCTGGCTCTGACTAATTCTGTGAGGTAGGATGAGCACTGATCGCATTTGTTTTGCCCTTCTACCAGGCTGATCTGGCCTACAGTAGATGTCTTGCCTCACTCTTCCTTCCCACAGCACAAACTGGGCAGCTTTATCCACCACCTACCTCTCTGGGCCTCCCTTTCCTTCCTTCCAGTTATTGCTCTGCTTCCAGCCTCATATCTGTGGCTGAGCTTCTGTTCCAGCTACACCCATCGTAGGTGGGGCTTCTTACCTCGAAGTTACATGACTGCTCACTTAGCACCCGAGATCCGCCCTGGCTTGTTTCCACATCTCTGGTTTGTTTGGAAAGTTTTGGAGTGGAGGAGGCAGGTGGGCTGGTTCTATGAAGATCGGCTCCTCAGCTGCTACAGTAACCTACTTTTGGGAGTCTGGCAACCTCCCACTCCTAATGCAAGGGCAGGGTTCACACCTGCAGCTGCTTTGAACTTCACTGAATAAGGTTCAGAACTTGATACTTGAAATCTAAGATTTTATTTTACCAGAATTTATAGAATTTGAATACCTAAGCTCTAAACTATTTAGAGGACACTGCAGCTCTTTGGGAAGCAGGTGTTCATGGAAATGACGTAGATTACGAAAGCTTCAGCCATGTGCTACAACCAAACATGTTTTTTTAAAAAAGTTGAACTACCATATGCTGAAAATCTTGTTTACAGCAACCCCCCTGCTACCAGTCCCTATATGGCAGTGTGATTATTATTATTAAATTTGATCCTTTGTTGTACTAATCCACAAAATCAACAAAATTATTCCGTATAACACTTCTGTCCTTCACAGCATTACAGGAGTTTTAAAAACTGTACCAAAGACCTTGTGCCAAAGTTACTAAGAGAAGTACCACGGAGGACTCATCACAAGACCCGTCCCATACGAACACTTCTAGTAACTCCTCTGCAACCTGGTAACTCACCTCTCAGCACACCCTGTCACAGGCCTCTCTTTGTCAGGCTCCTTATCTGCCTAGACCAGCTTCTTCTAATTCCTGGATTAATCTGCACCAACTCCACTTTAAATAATAATTTCCTTTGGGAGCTGTGCCGAATGAATGCTTCCCATAAATCTAGATAGCTGAAGCCCACCGCGTGACTGTAGCTGGGGGTGTTTGCTATCTCAGCAAAAAGAAGCATTACGTTAGTCTGATGTCGCCTTCTGAGCAGAATTTTGCTTTTTATCCCACTTTTGATGATGTTCTTGATTACTCTCCATTCAAAACCCGTCCCAAGATGTTACACAGTGTCAGAATAACCTAATTTGCACATGGTTTTCAGGATTTCTTTTTTTTGCATAGATGTTTTATGTTTTATATATATATATATAACATGTTAACTAGCATTCACCAGTCAGAATGCATTACCCCATACTGAAATAAACACTACGAATTTTCACTAGCAGACTTGTACTGACCAGAATAATCAGAATAATAACATACTCAGCTTCTACAAAGGAGGTGACTAATGAAACTGAGAGCTTTCCTATCCTTTACTCGGCCTCAGAAAAATCACAGACTCAACCCCAAAACCTCCCAACAGAACGGAGACTGGTCATTTGGTATTCCTGGATGCTTTTACAGCTCTACTACTTTCATAGCAATATTAAATCAATAGTGGAGTATTTAGAAGTAGAGTGGAAATACTTCCTATCATTTTAGAACAACTGTTTAATACTGTTCCTTATGTTTTTAATCTACAGCACTAGTGTGCTACCTTTTTCATACTTTATCTGTATTTTTTATAGGAAAGAAGATTTTTTTTATTATTTACATATTTTTTTTAAGTTTACATATTTTTTTCAAGTCCAGTGCAACTTGCTGAGGAAAAGGAACCTGCCCATTTCCACATTCTCCTGTCTTTGAAGTCCCAGCTAGAAATTCAGAAGTGAAACCATGACTTGAAGAGCAGTAACTCTGGTCACAATATGTGAATTTCCCACAAACGCCACCACCTTTTCCCTGTGGTACAGCAGAGTTGCGGAGCAAATTTCCATCCCATTATTCAAATCAACAATTAAATTCTTAGAGCCATGGAGCGTGCAGCAGTCACCATTCCAAAAGCTTCCTATGGTTAGATTTGCTATCATTTCCCCATCATTTTCTGAGTTAATATTTCAAAGACGTGACCTTTAGTCACAAGTACATCACATAAGCGTTATTCCCTGGGTATAAGTCTATCCAGACACCTTAAAGCGTTACTAAATTTCAAAACAGAGACGCAAAAGATAAGGAATATAAGGAAAAAATGCTGTAGCTTTCAGGAAGTGCAGTGGATGAACAGGTAAATGAAAAAAAACAACCCATCCTAAGGTGAACTTAGCCTCAAGGAATGCTCCTTATGAAGCGGATTTTTGGAGAGAGTGTTTTGGAAACAACTTTCACCAAAAGTGTGCCCATATTAGAAGGGAAATTACGGTACCTTAATTGCACTTCTCAGGCAGTTGTTGAGATGATATGTTGATCACCTGCAAAGCAGAAAAGAGAAGATTAATATTATTCATATTTTAACTACTGATTAAGAAGAGCAACTAATATCATAGATTTATAATTTATTAAAATAGTTTTAGCCTTCAAAACAAAAAGACGAGCAGAATACTTAGCTTTTGATATCTGCTATGTTATTCCTGATAAAGGCAGCTTCCAGTAAGAAAAATAACAAGCAAACAATGCCTGAGGTTTTCACTGAAGTAGGTTACATATTTGCATGAAGGCTGTCAACTCAGAAACCACGGAAAAATTCACAAAAACTTTTATTCTTATAAAATACCTGCCCTAAAACATATCAGTCAGGCACTTAGCTGCAATTTGCTCGGACTCAAATATATTCTCTGCCCTTCCCCAGCCTGAAATGTTTAACAGTAAAATCTCTGAGTGGTGCTTTACAGCCCTTTGCTACCTGCGCGCGAGCACTCCCTGGGATAGAGAACACAACTGGTGGGCCGAGGAGTATTTCGGGGGCTGTTTATCTAGTCTTTACCCAGGTGAGACTGTGCCATGGAGAAACGTGGAATGCCTGTAGAAGCCGAGGGATTCAAGAAGCAGCTGGGCCTTCAGGCACAGACTGTCAGGGCTGAAGCTCCGAGGACCTCTACCAAGGAGTGCCTTCTGGCGGCACAGGCCAGAGCCCCCAGGGCTCCTAACGGTGTGAGACCTGGGAAAACTGGGTGCTGGCTCCCCTCCCATTTTTCCCCTCTGTAGGTACCCCTCGTGCTCATCCCAGTGACACCTTCTGCCAGACTTTTGGAAGTGCACAGTTATCAGCACCGTGGCAGGTACGCCAGGGAACAGCATTTGGATAATCCACTGAGTCACTGAGAAAGCGCGACTACAAGTTACCCATGTTCAACGCAATTAAATCTAAACCGAGGCTGCAGCTCTGTACCTTTTCAGACTTCAAGGTTGTATGCGGCCTGAAAGCGTAATCTAAAGTTAAAAAGTGGTGTGTGGTCTTGTGTTCAGCCTAGACACGCAGAAGGTTTGCTATGAGCACGGCACGGCTGCCTGCTGCAGCGTGGGCCAAGCTCTGCTTGCGCCTGACAGCAAAAAATCTCAGGGATGAAACTGAGTTTGAGCTGTACTTGAATGAGATCTTTTATTTAGGGGCAGAGATTGTAAATTGTTATTGGTTGGCTTTAAAACCAAAGTCATACAGTTGCTAGGCTCATTTCACCTCTCTTTTTCAGCAAAATCCAGGTCTTTTCTAAGGGAGCATCTGTCAGCGTTCTCTTCGGACAATTTCCCATGAAGCAAAGACATTTTGTAGCTTGCTGCTTTCTCCTTTACTTCAGTGTTCTTAAGTTATCTATGTAACAGGACCCAATCATGCAGAATACACAGAGAGCTATGACTCGGCCAATAAAAGAAGAAAACTTCTTCTCAGGGCTGTTCATGGACAGCACAGATGCTATTTGTTAGACAGCAGTCAGCCAGCTCGTTGTGCTCTGAAAACACGTGTATTTAGGCACACGTGGTTTGCTCCACAACACCTGGAACTGCTGCTTTGTTCTGAGGTGTAAGAAATACATGGCAGGTTGGGTAATCGGATTGAGAAAGTAACTCATGGCTTTTAAGGTTGATGGAAAGTGTGGAATTATATGGATCTGATGCTGTCTTCAAAGCAAATATCACATAAGGGGAAGCAACATGGTATTTTATTAGCCAAAATCTACATAAAAAATTGGTCAAAAATCTATGTAAAAATTGGTAAGCTTCATTAACAAGACACCGTATGTGTGTGGGAGTATATAAGTTTTCCCCAGAACAGGTCTGCTTGACCAAACCATTTCTCTGTACTATATATAGAGGCACACATATATAGACATACAAAAAAAGTGGAAAAAAAAAAAGTACGAGACAAAAATAGGGAAGAAATAACACACAGTTCGTTAGAACAAAGATTTGTTCCTATTTCTGAAAACATCAATCACTTCTACCATATTTTTCAAGAAAAAAAAATTGTTTCCAGCATACAAACATGTTACTGAAACTACTTCCCCAAAAAACTCCTTCTTATTTAAGTAGAGCTGGTACAAGATTGAAGATGGGAGGATAGCTGCTCATTGAGCACACACACTTGTCTCTATGAAACACTTTCTACCAACACCACGGCTACCACTGGTCCAACATTCCACCAAAATAATTATGTATTTCACCCCCAAAACTCCACAGCATTAAGGCTGCAATTAGTTTGTCCAGAGAATGTCCAGTCTTCCATGCACGTATTAGAGAGGAACAAAATGAATTGCATTGCCATGGGAACTGAGTTTATTACTTGCTTTACCAAGAGATTAATGCCTAATGTCAGCAGGTTTTATGATAAATAATTGTCTTTTTGCATTTTTGTAATGAAGATGCATCACACTGTGTGTTGTTCACACACCGCAGAACGCTATTTCTCTAGCCATCAAGGCCTTTTTGTTCCATATATTATTTTACAAAAACATTAGGCTGGTTAGATTGTGATTGTTTGGGATTTTAACATTTTTTAAAAAGACACTTCAGCTCTGAGTTTTCTGCGGCACTAGGAATGAACACAGCTACACACTGTAGCTATTCCATCAGCCTGTGACTTGGTGCTGAAGGAGCAGATGAAAGCAGGTAGTGCTGTAGCCATCCCATCCCCGCCATCTACGCTTTGGGGTTCTCCTCTGGCTTTTACATCCCCACTATACACGCAGGTCAAAGCTACGTGCAGAATCAGCTACTCCTTTGGACTCTCACACTCCACACGGAGTGTTTTGTGCCCACTGGAATGGGGCTTCTGGTTTCGTTGCCTCTAAAAGGAACCTCATTCACACGCACTAAGACATTCTGAATCAACTCAAAATGCAATGAAGAGGAATAATTAAAAGATTCACATCAAAACCATGCCCCAAACTATTAACTGTTTCTCTTCCCACGAGGAAGTGATGGGATATGTTAAGAGAAACACACTAACGTGAGTGGGGGTGAGGTAAGAACACGTTCTGGTACAATTCAGTGCTTTATAGCCCTTGTTTGCCAGTATAATGTAATATTAAATTCGTCCTGAATGGCAGGAACTGGGGGGATACTTCAGCTAGCAGTGATGACATGCTTACCTCATAAGCGACTATTAAGCCCCCATATGTACCGAAAACTGGACATCTGGCCTTTTATTTCTTTGCTGCCCTTTCAGCAATGGAAGCCTCAGTGAAAGGCGTTCTGAAATTCTGGTGCCGTGTTTCCTTGTAACCAGCAAATGAATTAAATTAGAGAGCAAGCACAAACGGCATGTTGGTATAATCACTTCAAAATCTTGTGCTGACTAAATACATTTTCAAGGCTAGCTTAATTTCTGCAATTGATGACTGCCTGACAAGCAACTCCTGTCATTAAATCTGAAACACTTTGGTGTATGTGTCTAAGATCTTCCTATTTGAACACAATCTTCTCCTTCTTTCTTAATAACGGAATAAAATATTTCACCTAAAGGAGAAGAAAAGGCCAAGTTTGGGAAGAAGAAAGGTCTCTGTTCCCAACAAGCAATGTGAGAACCCTGCATAGGCTCAGTCTGTAGTTCTGCCCTGATGCTTAGAATTTGTCATTTTCTGAAGACTGAAGGAGCTGCCAGGAAAGTACAAACGCTCGAATTGGAGTATATAAAGCATTCATTTCTCAGTTTTCCTGAAATGGGTTCCTGACCTTTTGCAACAGACATCTGCTGACCCTCCCGGTAAGCTGCCATTATGAGTTTGCAATGTCCGAGACATGGGGCTTTGATCCCATGAAGCCGGCTGTAATTTGAGTTTGTGTTGAAGGACTCGCAGCCTCTTTGCACGTCAGCACTCACTCAGTTCTAGTTACCAGGTCTGGCAACTGCTTAGGTACATCCTGTTGAAGACTGGTAGTACGTTTGCAAACTTTGATAAACAGCCAAATGCTGACAGTTGCAGCCGGTGGTTAAGAATGAGCTGCAACCAGATTTGGGGATGAGAACGAGGTACCAAAGCAGATGCAGTAGCAACAGGGATAAAGCCAAAGCACACCAAACTGAAGTGAAGCAGAACTGGCCTTAAAATTCACAAAATCAAAAATTCTTTGTCATAAGAAAATCAAGGTTTCAAACAAATAGTCAAGTGGGCAGATGAGGAAACCAAGAGCAGGAACCTGGACTGGGCAGGAAGGTACCAGAACATGACCAAGCCTAGACAGCAGTGACAGACACAAGAACCAGGGGCTAGAAAGAAGGACTCCAGAGGCGAGATTGCTAACACTGGAGCACGGTGCCCAGGAGAGGCTGTCCCACACCGTGGTGATCAGACTGACTTTAGAAACGGTGAGGTCTGAACCTCCCCTGTTGGATGACCTCAGCCCTCCCCAGCTGTCCCCCAAGCAGGAAAGTACTTCTTGTCATTAAGAGCCCTCCTTGTCCCCTCTTGACTGTTCAATCCAACGCGTTCCTGATGTCACGGAGTGGCACCTAGCTGAGCTGGGCCAGGCTCCATTACCACATGACAGAAAACTCCGTACAACATTCTGTCATATTGCTAAGCCCAGCGATACTGCTCATGTCCAGACCACAAACTAACCCAAACCTGGGCTAGTTTTCTGTCTGGGCTGATGATGAGTTCAAGCAGCTGCCTCCTGACATGCTGTCAGCATCTGGTTGGGGTTCTGACTGGGGGTTAGCGTACAGCTTAAGGCCAGGGGAGTTCAATCTACCTTTCAGGATCAGCGTTACAGATTTGAGTGAGGCAGGGCATGAGGGTGAGGGCCTCTGCCTAAGGTTTCCGGTTAGGAGGGTACAGGCTAGATTTCTTAGTCAGGGCTTTGGATTAGGGTTAGAGGTTAGGGCTCAGCCTAGGGGTAGCATTTCAAGGCTAGGGATCAGGACTAGTGTTTGGGGTAAGTGCTGGGTTCCAGCTTTCAAATGGGGGTTTGGGGTTTCACATTAAAATAGAGGATTGAGGGTAAGGGCTAAGGGAAAGCTTTAAAGTAAAGGTTTAAGGGACAGGCTTACACCAGCACTCATGCACCAGCCTCTGCCCTCCCCAAGCTCTGCTCCTCAACAATCAGGTTTCTCCAACACAAGTGACCTCACAACGCACACCCACCATGTCACATTTACCGCCACCTCCCTCTCCCCTGCCTCTAAGCACCTACCTCCTATCTCGGCCTTTCCTCCCAGGACCTCCAAGCCTTGCCCTCCTCCTGCCTGCTGGACCACAGCCTGCTGAGGGGCAGGGGTCAGCAAGGGGTGGGACTGGGAAATGGAGGCTTAAGGGGTTGTAGTCACCACATTGGGTTGGGGCACAGAATCACAGACTGGTTTGGGTTGGAAAGGACCTTTAAAGGCAATCTAGTCCAACCCCCCTGCACTAAGCAGGGACAGCTTCAACTCAAGCAGGTTGCTCAGAGCCCCGGCCAACCTCACCTGCAATGGTTCCAGGGATGGGGCAGCGACCACCTCTCTGGGCAACCTGGGCCAGGCCCTCACCACCCTCAGGGTAAAAAATGTCTTCCTTCTCTCTGATCTGAATCTCCCTCTTTTAGTTTACAACCACCACCCCTTGTCCTGTTGCCCATGGTGCCAAAACCCAGGAATAACCCAAGGCTGTCTGGTGAGGGTATCTGCGCTGGGGTCAGTGCTACAGGCAGGGCTAGGGAAGAGAGCTCATCTGGTAGTGAGGGTTGAGGGGTATGGATTAGACAAACCCTCAGGGTGAGAATCTCGGTTTCTACCTAAGGCCTCTGGTTAGTGTTTAAGTCACAGACAACCTTTTTTCTTTAGGGGTTTGGTTTAGTGGAAGAGTCACAGTAAGAAGTTAGGGTTTTGGGCTTCAGCTCAGAAGTGTCTGGAACATGGGAACAGGGTAAGAGCTAGGCCTAAGGTTTAGGTTTAAAGTTAGGCCTTCAGGTTAGCAGTTAGACACTGGCTAAGGGCCTGCCTGAGGAGGTCTCACAAGCATCCTCCCAGCCACATCACCTCTACTGGAACCCCCCATTACCTCCACAAGAGCTGCCATCTCTGCTGGCTGGCCCTGTGACACCCTCCATGCCCTCACGTGTTGCCACCAGCACAGGGCATCACCACCAGCACCCCAGGCACCGGCCTCTGCCCTCCCGGAGCTCCACTCCTCTGCTGGTCCCTGATGGGCACCAGCACCTCACAAAGCCACCCGCTGCTCACCAGGCAGCTTCTCCAAGGCGAGTGACATCACAGCACACGCCTTCCGCATCACTTCTTCTTGCAGATCCCTCTGAAGTCCCACATTTTTAAGTCCTATGACCTCTGCCCAGCTCAGCCTGGGCCGTGAGCTCCCTGCCCCTCTCTGCTGTGAGACAGGCTCCACACAGCTGCCTTCATGCCACCCTCTTGGGCCATGGACATCCACCTATATTTTAACTAAGCCAGCATTATCTACAGTACCTACACTTTGGTACTTGATACCCCAGCAGACACCATCTCTACACTTCTCTCAATGTCTCGTCTGGAATTTTTATGCAGGTAACATATAGTCTGTAACACAAAAAATTAAAGCATACTGAACAGCTCTTTAAATATCCACATAATTTGCTTTCTGCAGAGACTAATTACTACTTTTTTTTGCCTGCTTACAAGGAAAATTGATGAACCAAAATCCAAAGTGGTGTTAGGGTGGGGGGAGCAGAACTGCTTTGCATGTGAAGTGCTGGGGCCTGAGTTGTGGGCCCGGAGTTACAGCTGACCTGTGGATGAGTCACAACTAGCAGAATGTTTTGTTTTCCCCACTGGCTTCATGTTGCAGAGGCAGAACCTGGCCCACCTGTGGCTCTGTGGCTCCACCCTCACCCAGGTGGTCATGGTTGGGGTGGTGGGGGAGGCCAGGATTATATTAACAAGAAGTCAATCAGTTAGAAGAGCTTCCTGTTGGATGTGGCTTCTGTTGGGGCTGGTTGCACCTTGCTGAGCTCTCTCAGTGGTGTCCTTCCATGTGAAGGGCCACTGAGGAGCCATCTCTGTCCGTTGTGTCCATCAGGCCATGCTGGCACCACAGTGGGCAGCAGAGGAGCTGGGCCCACAGGAGCCTCTGGCAGGAGTGTCTGAAAGAAGCCTTGTGAGGGGATGTTGGTGAGTTCAGTGTTGGCCTGTGTGATCAGGCAACTGATGGCAGCATAAAATGATGATGGCTGAACCAGCACAATAGCATGCAAACAATTTTTCGTCTGCTGTAGAAAAAATGGGGTTTGATTTTGCTGAAAGGTATGTGAAGTAAAAGTTTTCATCAGAAAAAAAACCATAAATACAACTATATCCTCCACATCTAACAAAACTTATCTGCTCAGGTTTGTAAATAAATATGTTTAGTTCCTAGTAAGCAAAACCTAACAGTGGTATTCCTAAAATCTCTTAGAAAACCACCATCTTCCAAAAGTCTCCACCACCTCTGATAGTATGTAAAGGGCATTATCCTGGCATTATTATTATAAATTCTGTTGTCAAATTGGAGCAATGAAAACTTGACTTACTGCAATGCTTTTGTGGAAAATTGACTCTGTCATATTTTTGTTGGCAACAGAAAGTGAACTTGAGTCAAAGGAAGTGATTTGTGTCAGTGTTATTTCTTGCTTTCTTGTATACATCACACAGACATTTATGCCTGCCTCTGTTTAGAGTGCATGTAAACACTGTTTTCACACAGCTGGTGGAACCTGCTTGGCTGAACACAGGAGCAGTGACCAAATTCCAAAATTATAATCTCAGTTCTGATTCTTCTTTCTGTACTCTGCGCCACAGAAACTCGCTCTATAACTCAGCTGCGTCCAAAGCATATTTAAAGACTTAACCGCTTATAAGAAAATACAACCTCCAAAATCATTTTTTACAAGTTCTAGTTAATTTTTTCCTACATGCAGGTGACTCAAAATTTCACAGTGCTTTAGAAAAAGGTTTGTTTATAGGTCAACAGAGACTGCATGTTTATTCCATCCATAGAATAAACAAACCAAACAACTCTGTGCTTGTTCCATATTTCCCATCTGTCTTTGTACCCTCATACCTCAATCCTTCAAGGTATCGCTTGCTTTGACCAGCTGACTTGCTGTATAATACAATGCACTTCAAAAATTGTGTAAATAAAATGATCTTGAGAACCAACAGCTATATTCCATCACAGCTAGCACCCGCGGTACAAATTTCTAGGGATATCATAACAAATTGCATCAGATTAAAAGACAGAGATCCTGAACATATGTTCCATTTGGATACAACAGAAACAAGCAGCATGGTTTGGAAAAATGTTTGTGTGGTATCTCAGATGAAGCCCACACAGATATCTTCTAAGTTGTAAAGAGGTCCTCAGTGTAAGCAGAAAATCCAGCCCTAGGCATGATTCAGCCCTTACACCGGCCTGTGGTTAAGCAGGGGAATACCAGGAGTAGACCCTAGTCAGAGAAATCATTGAGATGTTCTTTCTCCTCTTCCTACACAGCCCATCTGTGAAATCCCTGTTTGCCTTTACAGCTGGGACTTCAAGTTGTCTATTCACATCAGGCATCTGCTGCCAGACTCAATCTTTTTAGCTTCAGCACATTTTGAAGCCCTACCTGTACGTAAATAGTGCTGTGAGGGAGAACAGACCTCAGCTCCATTGTGATGCTACTTCTACTAGGAGGTGAGTGGGGAAGAGATGGGAGAGAGACAAGTCATCTCCACACAGACTTTTCCTTAAGAACGGCCAATGGTAGGAAGCTGCCTCTGAGACCAGCTGGTCAGTGTGGAAGCTCTGAGTCCAGCGTGGCTTTCTACTACATCAGACACTAGTGGAAAATGGAGTAAGCCTGGGCATTGAACTTTCCAGAGTTTTGAAAACTTGGAGTGTGGGGGTTCATAACCCAAACAACAGATGACACTGACTCACTGCTCCAATCTGTTGTCTGAGACAGCCCTGCGATGAATTGATAATTTCAACGACAGATGAGTTAACTGCTTTAGAAACATGACAAAGGAGAAGACAATAAAATGTTCAGAGAAATAGTGAGAAAAGCACACAGAATTTAATGATGTTCAGAACGGTGCTTAGACACCAAAAGGCCAGGCAACTGAAATACACACATGTACACATACACCGTTCATCAACAGCTTGTCTCTCCTTTGGTTTATTGCAGCTAATCATCACTAGTTCTTACCAAGATTGACGAGAGAGCTTCTCTCAGTCCTGGTTTCCCCTGGCATCCTCACAGGACCTTTCCCTGACTTCTATTTTCTGTTTTCTACTTCACATTTGCACAGCTGGTTTCCAAGACTGTAGTCCTTATGGACATTGACCACTCCTCTCCAGACAGAGGCATAAAACGACTATGAGCTGTGAGTTTGCATGTAAACTTTCTTGTTTTTTTAAAGAACCCCAAAACCTTCAATTTCCAGAGCCAAAGTTAGACGTATGGATTCTCCAGAAAGGTGTCTCCCAAGCAACTGAGCGGAATTCCTACTCCCCTGCGGTCCCTGGTCACACGATACCAAGGCTCCAGCCAAACACCATCGGTAGGAGCCTAGCCAGAAGCCTACCACCTCCTCCCCATGCACTACATCTGCATGAACGTAAAGCATGAAACAGACGGAGCCTTCAACATGTGAGATTGTCACAATGGTTTGACATGAGGAGAGGAGAAACATAGGAAATACCTTTTCTCTTTCTTTGGCTTGTTCAGGCCGAAAAGGCTTTAGCTCACTTAGTACTGACTTCTTTATAAAAATGTATTTTAAAAATACTGACTTATTGTAAAAGTCAGTCCCTTCTTATGAAATGCTCTTACACATCAAGGAGGGAAGTTGGAGAGGAACCTGGAGAGAGAGGAACTGCAAATCTGTCCTCACCCAGCTCCAGCTATGCTAGGTGAAAGCTGCCTGGGCCCACACATCTCCCAGCCCACGTCCAGCTGCTTCTCACTGCTCTTCTGGTGCAGGCACCCACTCCTCCAGCCCTGCTGGGAGCACGGGCCACCAGCTCACTCTCCAATCTGTTTCAATCACAGTGAAAGAAGTTTAAGTGACATGTGGCAAAATACGGTTTCAGAAAAACTCCTAGAAGCTACTCAGTCAAGAGGTTTGCAGAGGTGGGAATGCAGTGGGAGTGGTGAAGAATGGATGCTCCTAGGTACAGTCCCAGACACAACCCCTCGTTCAGGCTCTGTGCTGTCCTCCAGCCTAGAAGGAGTTCTTAAATAGGGATGACATGAACTTGTATGACATAATTACACTGAGCTTCTTAAGCAAGTGGTTGTTTGTCCATATTTGCTCATACTCATCCCCACCCTCCTGAGAGCTCCTTTCTACTCTCTACCTTAAAAAGGTTCAGAAATGTTTGAGCACCATATTCTGGAAGAAAAGCTCCCACAGTCTTTCATCCCCCGGTCTGCGGAGTATTTCTGTTAGCCTGTTTTAGAATGTGTTTGGCTTGCTCAATATTTCTCCCACTTACATGGAACTACTGAAGGAAACATTCAGAAACATACAGCCGTATGGTTCTGGACACATATATTCCTAGCTCTTTTTCCACCATGAGTCCTCTGTCCACTGATAAATGTAACTAAAGACAAAATCACACACTCACGCTCTTTACTGTTCGAGACAATACCCTCATCTGCAATGGCTTTGGTACCTCAAAGCAAACAAGTATCTACAGGTCATGTTAAGGATCCCCCACACACAATCACGTTACGTGGGTGAACCCCCACAAGTCCACATACTACATACAAGAAGACGGGGCAGAAACTGGTGACTGAGCAAAGACTGATCACACTGATGTATTAAAACACATAAGAAAGACCAAATTTTCTCTGAGATATTGAAAGCAGAAGTCTAAGGTATTTTTGATATTTGTAACAAAGGTAACAATGCTGACTTAGGCATTTAGGCTTCAAAACCCATTAGCTCAGATAGATGAAAATCCCAAGGCCTGAATGGTATAAACCCCAGCAATCTTGATGTTTCTTGTTCTCAGACACTGCTAAAACTCATTCCAAATTAATGTATTTGGTCTTAATCAGATCTGATCCCAGGGCTGAAGAAGTTAAAAAATATTTCTGTTTTTCATGCTGCCAGCGGCCCCTCTAGTCCCACACGCTGATTATCCTGTGTTTTGTATTTCTCTTTTTAATGCATAATGATAAATGAATACCTGTGGGGTTTCCACAATTTGGGAACCATCCACTGCAGCCAACCATTTAAGCATGCAAGTGGCTTCATACACTTCCTGACATGGCTGCAAATGAGAGCAGAATCTGAGCAGTCGCATTAATACATCCTGCTCAAATTAAAGCTTAGCAATGCACGAGTTGTTCAGACTTGTATTCAAATAAGACAAACAAGTGTCAAATCCAGAGTGGGTCTTAAAGCTGGTATTAAGTTTGACTTTGTTTTTCTCTGCAATACTATAAGTTTGGGTCCAAGGACATTGCTTCAACACCCACTGAAGAAAATCCAGCTTGAAACAACATGTTTCTCATCAAAGGAGTCTTTTGAATTAAAAAATCCAAAGGAATGCTTTTCTTGCCCCATTTACATTTTTGCAATTATCATTATATAAGTACTAATTTCGGGAGGCAAACTCTTTAAGAAATGGCTTCTATAAGCAGCTTTCTTGCTGATGCATTCTCACTGTTGTTCGAAAACATTTCTGTGGCTTGTTTGTGTTACTTTGTTAATTTTATTGTAATTTAGTATTAATTAATAGCTCTGTGGTTATAAAGTGTTTAATCAGTTGCAACTCTTAATTATACCACAGCATTGCTTAATAAAACAATACACTATTGGGATTAAAACAAATTAATTAAATTAAGCTGCTATCCTGTTTTACGGGTAATTTATTGCATGATAAAAGCAGTCATGAAATTGTTTTCATGGCAACTAGCCTAAAAAGACTTTGTGTGTGCTCTTTCTTACCTTATCTATAGCGAAAAACTGTCACTGATGTCACTGGTTCTCTACAGGTCAGCCTGAGCATTGTAACTTCTCAAAACCAGCAAGACAGTCACAGAAATTCAGTAACGGAGTGACCTTGTTTCTGGAGCAATGCTGAAACAGGACCAGTGCACTCAGCTCTGGATGGTAACTGTCCAACCAAGAAACCTGTCCCCAGCAGTGGCCCACAAACCATGACCTTAGGATGTACTGAGCCAGAGGTTGTGCCTTTGCCTGGTGAGGTCACGGGAGAACTTTTGCTCCATGAAAAAGTCAAATTGCATCTCGAACCCACCTAAGCTTTTGCCATCTGCCACACTCCATGGCAGCGAGGTCCACGCATTAACCACTACCTGGGAAAGCACTCCATTTGCATGCTTTAAATCTGCTACTGGGTAATTTCATTTAATATATTTTAATCCTACTTCTTGCATTATGAGAAAGAATTAATAAATTGCGTGTAACCACTTTTCCCCACTTTGGAGTTTACATCTCTGCATGAGGTCCACACTTGGGCTGCATCTCTCAGGCTGAACATTCCGAACGTGTTCAGTGTCTCCTCACACACTGCCACTCCATCCCACTGTCCCTCCTTAGGCCTTCATTAGTCACCACAGCCATTTATTCTCCGCTTGGTATTGCCTAGCACTTGTTGTGACTAAAATTAAACCTTAACTGCTTCAGATCATTTCTTCCTGGGCCAACATAATTCAAAAATTCTGTCCTTGTCAAAATACTTTCACATCTTTCTGAAGCTCCCATGTTTGTGACTTCCTAGTGCTAGTACTCATGATACCGCGCAAGTCAGTGGAGAAAAAAATTGAGCAGCACAGTCTTGTGTTTAATATTAGTCACAAGCTCACCACAGAGTTGAAAACCCTTCCCTGCCTGCCAGCACATTACAATTCCAGTGCTCACTTATGAGAACAGCATACAGTAAACTGCTAAAAGAGCAACTTAACTTGAAACAAACAGCAGTCCTTGCTTTGTCCCCATCTATTAAACCCGGTATTTATGCAACAGAATTTCCCTTGGCAGTCCCCCCGGGCCTCTGCTGTCACCTCTCGGTCTCTGGTATGGGTCGTGTTCAGAGACTGGTTTTGGCCAGTTCTACAGATGCTTTAGGGTGAATTTCTTTAGTCTGGTGACTTGAATACAAATCATCTCTCTAATTATTTTTCTAACATTATCTATTCCTCTTTGGGCCCTTGCATTAGCTCCTTAAATTAGTAAAGAAACTCTGACTGTATTTCCAGCGTTTCTCATTATATTTGTAGACTATACAATTCAATACCTCATCTGTCGGAAAATGAGTGCCATACATTTCACCCTTACTTGGTAACAAAACTGAATTTTAAAGTACCTTAAGATAGATATTTTACTGAAAGGAATGTAAAGATATTCACACACCAAGTCCTAAAGGTTGGTTCACCTCTTCTGACTCCGACCGTTCTGCTAAATTGATGGTATCATCTTGTATCAGCCCTCCAACAGACGGGCAGAGACGGTCCAAAACTGCCACAGTTTTTGGAGAATAACAAGTTAGCAAAAGGAACTGTTGAGCTATATAGCCTCGTAGGAGGAACTGGAGGTGGCTGAGCCGACATGACTGCTTGGCACCATCTCAAATATGTGTTTAATAGCTCATAAGGTGATGCCTTTGTCTTAATCTTTATTTTAGAGTTTTTTCCTTTCCCACTAGGTCTTTGCAGAGATGAGGTTTTGTGTCTGAACATAAGCACCTCTGTATAATTGGTCCCTTTACCAACTCCTTACTTTTGCAGTCCACAGGGCTTTACTGCAGTGGTGCCTTAACAGAATCCACACACAAATCCTGCAAAACAAAAAGGCTGAAGGTCACTCAAAACCAATGAGGTTTGGACTGGCTTTGCATGCAGGTCTCTGCTGTGCACCCTCCTCACATCACCAATTACAGCATGCTTTATATTTGAGGCATTACTGAGCTCACTTTTTTCCTAGGACTCTTCTTTCTCCTAAACCCACTTGTTCTGGTTTTTTTGTGTTTTCTGCAGAATGAGTAAAGTTTTGCTTCTGTCTAAGCAATAAGCTTTGACATGAGAGAGCAGGAAGGGTGGTACCAAAGCACCATGTGATGTAATTATTTGAAATCTGCACCTCAGTTCACTGGGGTTCTGCTGGAGCAATAAAGCTACATATGTCTGTCTGAAACGCCACCTCTGTCTTTTCTGAATCCAGGAAACGTCTTGTGCAGAGCGGCCCAAAGCTGGCTGCTCCACACTGACTCTTGTCGCCACTCAGTTCAGGCTGGATTTCCTCCCAGCATCACCACCTGCGGCCTTAGAAACACCCACGAATGTACTTGGTGATTTGCAAAGGTGAGTGTGCCCCAGCCACTTCCACGCTTCCCACACTGCAGCGATAACACGTCTCCACTGAAGAACAGTATAGATGTCATGAGTGTGCCTCGTGGTTGCTGCTTCTGAGAGGAAGGCAGGTGGGTTCTGGGCTGGTCCCCACTGCTTTTCAAGCACAAAAGGAATGAAGAACGCCTAATACTGCAGAAAAGCAGAGACAAAAAGGGACCTCCCTGGTGACACTCAACAGCGTGGAAAGAAACTCCCTGCATAACTCGGGCAAAAACAAACATGCGACAAAAATACACTCTTCAAATACAAGCTCTACCTGGTGCCTCCATGCGCCGGGGGGACGGCTCAGGGGAAACACAAATAGATTTGTGTGACTTCCCATCCCGCTCCTGGACACCTGCGGGGCGCTTCAGCACAGACTCACTCTGGCTGTTAGAAACTCCTAGGGCCAAAGAAAGCAGCTGATTGTTCCCTTGAGAAATTCACTGCCTACAAAGGAACATGCTGGTGCCACACTTGAACTTACTGATGGAACAATAAGACTGTTACAAGCACTTGGCCAAAAAAGCGCATCTTTCCTCTTCTGGGGAACTTTATTGCTGCCGTGCTTTCTTATTTAGCAGGCTATGCTTAGTCAAGACTTGGTGCTAAGTTCTTCTCGTCCACATACAGTGTATTGAACCATGTTTGTATTTTTGTTCCTGGTTGGTAGGTATTACATGTTTCCGTACTTTCCTGATGGTTACAAAGCAACTGAGGGTTAAAACCAGAGTATCTAAGGCATTAAGGTACTTTCATTCTGTCACTCTCCGAATTTTCCCTTTCTATTTAGCTGTTAGGAATGTCTCATTTGACATAAAGGAGCACAACTTGCTGCGTTCAAGTGACACAGGTAAATCCTGAAAGTCAGCTACTGAAGAGGTTCAGGTTGAGCACTCCCAGCACCGCAGCTGTGCCCAGACAGGTCTATCCTCAACGGGTGCACATCATAGGGTGAAAGTGCTGACCAGGGCACAGCATGTTCCCCACTCAAGGGTGCTACCTTTCATTGCACCTCCTCCTGGGACATACACATGCTGGTTAGAGCTCATGGGATGAAGGATCCCCTCCCTTCTTCCCTGAAAAGCAGGAGGAAAAACCCCAGAGCCCTCCATAGACCAGGAGACTGCATGGTTTTAAAGGTTGAGGGAGAAAAAACAAAGCAAAGCAAAGCAATCAAACAAGGCAGTAAGGCAAAAAGACATGACATCTGAAGAGCACAGCAGATGCTAGGAAGAAGCACAGCACAAAGTAGGTGGTTTCCAAAGAATAACCTGACATTGCACTCAAATGTGGTCACCCATTGGTAGATCACTCACTTCCATCAGGGTAATTACTCAGAGACATTTTAGAACTTGGGATCAACGGCTTGAAGTCCAGGTGGAGACCAGTGACAAGTGGAGTTCCTCAGGGCTCTGTTCTGGGTCTGGTGCTGTTTAACATCTTTGTCAGTGACATGGATGGTGGCATTGAGCTCACCCTCAGCAAGTTTGCCAACAACACCAAACTGTGTGGTGGACTCACCTGAGGGAAGGGAGGCCATGCAGAGGGACCTTGACAGGCTCGAGAAATGGGCCAATGCAAACTGCATGAGGTTCACCAAGTCAGAGTGCAAGGTCCTGCATCTGGCTTGGGTCAGTCCTAGGCACAATTACAAGCTGGGTACAGAGCTGGTTGAGAGTAGCCCTGAAGAGAAGGACTTAGGGGTGTTGATTGACGAGAAGCTCAACATGAGCCGGCAGTGTGTTCATGCAGCCCAGAAGGCCAACTGTATCCTGGGATGCATCAGGAAGACTGTGGCCAGTAGATCAAGGGAGGTGATTCTCCCCCTTTATTCTGCTCTTGTAAGACCCCATCTTGAATACTGTGTCCAGTTCTGATGTCCTCACCATAAAAGGGACATAGATCTGTTGGAACGAGTCCAGAGGAGGGCCACAAAGATGATCCAGGGGCTGGAGCATCTCTGCTATGAGGATAGGCTAGGGGCACTGGGATTGTTCAGTGTGGAGCAGAGAAGACTCTGGTGGGACCTTTTAACTGCCTTCCAACACCTGGAGGGAACTTACAGGAAGGCTGGAGAGGGACTTTTCACAAGAGTATCAGCGACAGGACAAGGGGAAATGGTTTTAAATTGAAGGAGAGTAGGTTTAGACTAGATCTTAGGAATAGGTTCTTCAGTATGAGGGTAGCGAGACTCTGGAGTAGATTGCCTGGAGAGGCTGTGGATGTCCCCTCCCTGGAGGTGTTCAAGGCCAAGTTGGATGAGGCCTTGAGCAACCTAGACTAGTTGAGAGGCATCTCTGCCCATGACAGGGAGGCTGGATTAGATGATCTCTAGGGTCCCTTCCAACCTAGGCCATTCTATGATCTTCATTAACAGCTTTTTAAATTTTTGGACGCACAGCAGAAGTTACACAGTATTGTACCTGCCCCTTCCTTATTTGGTACAAAATGAGACAACTTTTGCTGTGAAAATTCACATGTAAAAACAAATCTTAAAGAGTAGCCTGCAAGTGTTTTAAGCTTCCAAAATCTACTTCTGTAAAAGCCTAATAATGGTTCTGCACCTCTTCGCACATGTCACAGCTACATGTTACAAGAAGAATAAGTCACGGCTCAAGTGAGATAACAAGGTAATGTATGACTGAAATGCTCCTGGCTGTCAGGAGGACACCTCGCAACTGAAAAGCAAGAGAAAAACAGGGCTAAGTGAAAGGAAAACAAAAGCAGTGGTGTTTAGCCTTTCCTTTCTAAAACTGTATGGTTTTGCTAAAGTATTCAGAGCCATCACAGGAACGCAGCCACTCAGACATGCAACGTGCCACACTGCCTTCCAGAGAGTGCTGAATGAAGTCTGTCAGGACAGAAGAAGCATGCCTTCATTTTGAGGAGAATTTCCAGAAAACTCGATTAAAAGAGCTTTCAGGCATCCTCACACCAAAAAAACAGAGGCCTCAAGAGTTTGTGAAGAATCCCTCCTGTATGCTGAGCATTAAACTGCTTAAATGGCTCTAACAGCTTCAAAAGTCACCACTGCAGCAACAGCCCTTCACGTGGAGGTTTCTTCCTAACCTAGCAAAAGGAGTCACAGAAGAAATCCTCACCCACCTTCTTGTAAAATACATCTTCAATGTGCCAGTGGTTAGTGATGTGAGAGACTTAAGACAGCTGCAGAGAGAGATGATGGCTCTCTCAACTAACCCCAGGTGGAAGACTACAATTTGAACACCCCATAGACATTTTGGCTCCGATTGCTTGACAATGGCCAGAAGGCAGCTCAGACTAACAACCTATTTTACAGCCTGGAAGTGTGATCCATTTGTATTTTCCCCTTTCTCTGTTTCCAGTAGGTCAGCGGATGCTTGTGCCTGCAAAATATCAATCTGAGCTGTGACCTGGCTAGCCTAACACTAGCAGGAAAAAATAAATTAATAATAAGAAAAAACCCTTTACCTTCCTCAAACACCCCAGCCTCATCCAAAGAGGTTTTTTATTTATTCATTTTGTTTTAAATGCAGATACTAAAGAAGGCAACACCTCAGAAAGCTCCTCTTGGGACAGAGTTACTGACAGCATCAGAGGAGACCCAACATCCAACATGCAGTGTTTAGAAAAAGAGTGAATTGATCTTATTCTATCAACTTTGAAACTGCCTTCTGTAGCAGCCAGAGAGAACCTGCCCTTCAGGCAGGTTTCTGCAGGCTCTCGCGGCTTTACTTTGATTGCTGTTGTAGCCTAAATATATAGTTTTAGTACGAAGGCATTATCTGTTATCCCACCCTTCGGGAGAACCTCATACTGTGACAAAGACTTTGCTCTGCCTAATCTCTTACATTTCACAAAAATAACACAAGTACAGCACATCCAGCATTTTTTTTTTCTAACGTCCCTCAGTCCCTTGAGTGCTAAGTAATCATTGAATGGTATTAAATCACCATATCCGATCCGTAATTCACTGATAAACCAATGTTTGATGACATTTTTGGGTTTCTAATTCGAATTGCCCTGTGTCACACTGGCAATATGGCCTTTTTCGACTGTATTTTAAGAGAAAGAACAAAGTCAGAAGGGACTAGATGACAGCCCTAGAAATAAAACATTCTGTGCTTCAGGATCAATTGATTTTGGTATCCTCTGCCAAGCCTTACCCACAAGGATTACCCCTCGGTATCAACAGAACCACTTAATCCTTCGCTGTAATTTGGTATATTCTCTCCCGGCTCAGACAAATCTTCACCAGCAGCTACTTTTCCCTGGGAGACTTAATATCCTGCTAGTGAAAGGACATTAGTCTCTTTGAACACAAATCATGAAGCAGGGGCAAACCCAGAGGATTGATGCTGGGGTACATGGCCCATCCCCAGGCTGGTGACACCTTCGAAGCCCAAATGCACAGAGGAGAAGTTAGGGCATTGGTTGTCCAGAGTGTTGCTGGCAAGTTTTGGTCATTTACCAAATATCACCGCACGCTGCCACCAAAAATTTTTATGTATTTGAAAGACAAGGACAACTGAAGACCTAAAGATTGGAACATTGCGTAATTAAGGTCGCACTACATAAATGACTGAAAGTAAAAGCAAACACAACTCATCTCCTCCCAGTACAATTCTCTTGTTCTTGCACTCCAGCCTGCATGCAAATACAGGAGGCTATACCCTATTCGTGATCTCTGATGACAGAAATATGCCGCAATGCAGAAGTACTCGAGCAGTCACCACCACCTCAGGGAAAAAAAGCATCCGATTCACACATGGAAGAGGACTTCCCCATATCCTCCCAGCAACGTCAACGTGCAAGCAAACAGCCTTTTGCAGTAATAAGGATTGTAAGCAGAGCTTCTTCCTAAAAGAAATGTAATGTTCTGTGCCAAGTGCCTCCTTCTGAACATGCCGCTTCTACACAAAACAAAAAGCAAAAAGCACAAGCTGAGGAGGCAATAGAAAAGACTACTTGAATGTTAAACCAGAGAATTAGAGAGAAAGAGCCCAAAGAGCATTATCTGATGTTCTATCTGTAAGAATACCTTCATTGCGAAGAGGTTCACCACGTTACATCTTTCTGTTGACCAAAAAATACAGGTTTCACCTGGTGCAACTCTACAGCCAGGGTTAACGAGAGGAAACATCTCTAAACATTCCCATCTATCCATAAAACCCATAACTCCAGTCATCTGAAAGGAACAAAGGCATGCACACAACGCCACACCGATGGCGGAGTTCACCCCAACAGAAACTACTGGACAGCAGGCAGGGAGATGGCAAAGTCCAGCTGTACGCTCAGTGCCTGCTTTGCTACAGCACAAAATCATCTCCAGACACATTCACTTTCCAATTTTGCTTTGCTTTCATTTTCATTGGTTAAAAAGACCCAAGAAGAGTAACTTGTCAAGAGCCCTTCTAATCCAGTGCACTCTTAATGTAAGAAACACTCTAACAGTTGAAACACTCACTCAAAAGTGGATCCACGTGAAGAGAAAGGACACATTACTCACACAGTATTCCAGTCTGGTGAAGAAGACAGAAATCTCCTCAAGGAGATTATCCATTGACTTGGTCCAGTCCTGTTCAACATCTTCATCAACAACCTCGATGAAGGGACAGAGTGTCTTCTCTGCAGGTTTGCTGATGATACAAAACTGGGAGGTTTGGCTGATACACCTGAAAGGCTGTGCGGCCATTCAGCAGGATCTGGACAGACTGGAGAGCTGGGCAAAGAGGAACCTCATGAGGTTCAACAAGAAGTGCAGAGTCCTGCACCTGGGAAGGAGCAACAAAATGCACCAGTAGAGGTTAGGAGGCGATCTGCTAGAGAGCAGCTCCAGGGGGAAGGACCTTGGAGTCCTGGTGGACAACAAGTTCCCCATGGGACAGCAATGTGCCCTTGTGGCCAAGAAACCCAATGGTCTCCTGGGGTGCATTAAGAAGAGTGTGTCCAGCAGATGGAGGGAGGTCCTCCTCCCCCTCTACTCTGCCCTAGTGAGACCTCACCTGGAGTACTG
>JAVFHW010078586.1:0-40201 GCA_032159205.1 Eurystomus glaucurus suahelicus | reverse complement strand
AAGCTATAATAAGTACATAATATGTATAGTAACTACTTCTTAAGGCCTTAAAAGAGAGAGATGCTTACAAGTATCTGTTTTCACAATTTGAATTGATTTTATCTGCTTCAAAGATCTGTACAGAAGCAACTTCCAAAGGTAAGGACCCATCACTCTCAAGATGAAGCTGCTATCCAATGCCACACTAATTGTTCATTCTCCCCTGCAGAAATGGACACCTGACTCACAGTGGCCGACTCCTAGAGAGGAACACCATAAAATTTTCAGTATCTTGCAGGGCCAATGTCTGCATGGTAAAGAGAGGGGGAATTACGGTGTATGTGAACCTTAAGCAACCTTCCCTTGGATGATATTTAATTACCTGCCACACAACTACATCCATCCCAACCGTAAAAAGGCACTGATTTGCTCAACTTGGAGCGGACAGGGGTCAGATAGGATCTTTGCAAAGATATGATGGGCAAGCCTCCTTAGACAGCAAATGTTTTACAGCCAGCAAAAACATTAAATATACTTAACTATGACAAGTTTATAGCTATGAAGCATTGGGCTTCCAACACATTTTATCATTCTCTCTTCAACCATTTTGGGTTTGATCAGCTACTAGCTGTTATTTCAGCAAGGACAAATGCATCTGTGCAAAAATCTTCACCTTAAACCAGTATTTCACAGCTGACTCTTAACAGAGTCAAGAGATGATTATTCAGAGTGGACAATGTCTTAGATAATACTTGTACATTCCTTTTCAGCCCCACTACTTTATAGCAACGCTCTCCTTCAACAGCAAGACATCCCAACCCATAACCACATCAGGAGGAAGCTGAGGTGGCAGAAACTAGTGGCAGGACCAACGCTGAGCCCCCTTTGCCCCTCGGGATCCTCAGCCTTGTACTGGTTGAGAATCTGAGGGAAAGGGGAAGAGCTGCCTGTTGTGCCCCAAGCTCTCCCCACCGCACATTCCCACAGGCAGCCAGGGAACTCTGCTGCACTTTGAGCAGGTTTATTAAGAAAGAAAAGGAACTGCAGCAATTATGTCCCACTGTGTCATTTCAACCAGGCTAAGGAGAGATCACATAGCAGAGATTTAACACCAAGAACCCCCTCAACCAATTGGACTGCCACCAGTCTTTAGAACTTCATCTTTTTTCTCTTTGCTCACGCTCACAGATAGTCACAATCAGCCTTACAAAAGTTGTCAGATCACCAAGGTCTGCAAATAACTTTCCACTTCCTGTTTTCTTTTATGTATTTTCAAGCAAGACGTTGAAAATACAGGTAATCAGAACTAAAAGCATGTACTTGTGGGATGCTTTCATTAGAAACATGTGAGTTCACACAAGACGTTCCCTCTGTATCAAGAAGTACCTAAGACTACTGAATGTATCAGTCAATGACTGCACTGCATTTCTTACATATGTATTTATATATCCATGATACAAAACATGATTTCACAAATGTGAAAATGACATCTTTTCTCAGAGCACTTAATTTCCAGCCAATTAAAGATGGCACTACTGATAACCTACATAATGAGTAAGCCTGCCGTGATTCAGGGCTTTCCCAGCCTTTGGGAACAATTAAGTTAAATATATGGTGATTTAAATGACTTGAGTTTCTTCAAGCATATCTTCACAACCTTTTCCCCACCTTCCTGGTCCCAAAGTTTTCTGCTAGCAGCCTCGGTCATGTAAGAAAACGTGCTTGTTTGTTCTGGCAAGTGAAAGCCTCACCACATTTCCCGCAGAGAGATACTGCTGACTGCAGGAAGCTATTATGATTTCTCTATTAAGGAACTCTGGAAAAAAAGCCTGCAGTGAGCAGAACGCAGGGTAACTGCATTTGATGAACACTGACACGCTACTCTGTGTCTGGATGGAAGAAAGAGCCACTGGACACCAGCACTATATCCTGCAGTGCTTCCTCTGCCACCCCTTTCCCTGCAGCAGCACATCCATTTCCCTTAGGATCGGAAGAGGGAAAGTAGAGTTTTCATTCTTATTCTTGTGGCATCATATCTTCTTCTGTGACCTCAGCAGAGGACTGAAAGTTCTGAATTGAGGACTAACTTCACTAAGTAACCTTTATGTTCCTTTTCCATTCATGAAAATTAACCTGTCTCTTAGAGTTTGTTGTGGGGTTACTTTTTTTTCTCCAGCAGCAAAGAAACTTCCTGAAATTTCCACATGACCATTGCTAAAAAAAACCCAGAATTGTAATTTCTCTGTCCACTGGAGATGGAGACTGAAGTTGAACAGAGATTCAACATCCTTTGGGTTTCAACCAACAGCCCAGTAGTCTGAATAACTTCTGAGGTGACGCTGCAGTCTACGTGATGAGTAGAATTAGCCACGGAGCACAGCGACTGCACCCTGTGTATAGGCAAATCTTCTTGTGGTTGGAATAAGGCAGGTAGATGGTAAGCACAGTGACACTACCACAGCAAACTGCTCTTCCCACATGCACTGCCTTGTGCACCAACCCAGCCTTGACAAGAGAGGTGGAAGGACCACTGCCACTTCCCAGCTGCATTCCCCTGCTCCCAGTGGCTCCCAAAGGCAGGTTTTCACAGGCGGGTGAAGTGTGCATCATTACACCTCAGCAATGCCGGTTCTGCTCACCCGGGGGAAGGTAGGAACCATGGGTCTAGTTATCCATACCATGCTCTTCAAAAGCCAGCGAGAAATTGCTTCCATCTTTAAATTGACCTAGATTAGGCTTCCTAGAAGTGCACAGAAATTTGGAAGCATTTTGCCCAAAGTCAGATTTGTTGGTAAGCTGCTATCTGCATCTAGAAAGAGCCTGAAATCTTACCACATCCCCTGGGCAAACAAGCAATCACCTCCCCTGTCCCTCCTCGCTCTCGAGCTCCTTTTCCATTCTGAAGCACAGCAAGCTCGGATCTCCACAGTAAGCCCATCTGGTCAGCAGGGGAATCTGGTGGTGGCAAACGTACTGATGGCTGGCAAAGCTGTTGGTCTACTAAGACTAATGAATCCATTCTGCCTCCCTGTCGCGGTCGGGCGCGCAGAGGTCCGACCACCTCCCAAAGGGAGAAGGGTTGAGGGTAAATTGGGATATCTCCCCACCAGGCTCACAAGCAGACACGGAGATCGAAAGAGTATCTAACAAGTTTATTACTAAACATATTCAAATAAAACCTTATTTACTCTATGGAAATATTACAATATTAAAGAACACCACGCCCACCCATTCACTCCCCCTCTCACCCACCGAGAGATAAGGGCAAATAAGGACTTAATTATGTCAAAATACGACCTGTATGTGTGGATGGTGCGTGTGTGTGCATGTATGTGTCCTTTCGGTGTTTGGTGATGGTTTCCGTGGAATGGCGATGATGCCCGACCGGCAGACCTGGACTGTTTCCAGTGACGTCAGCAGCTTGTAGCTTTTTCTCTCTCTCCCTCCGACGGTGGCGTCGGCTTTGTCTTTTCTGGCAGTGCAGCTTTTTTCCTGGATTCTTTCAGTTTTGGCTCGCGGCGGCAGCTCATGGTGGTGGCAGCGATTGCGCAACTCACAGCCGGCGGCGGCTCACGGCTTCTTTCTCTCCCCCGGATTCCTAGAGCAGTGGGAGTCAGCAGTTCTGTCTGGCGGCTCTCCGCGGCGGCTGCTCCCTTCTCTCTGGCTGCTTGGTTTCTTCAGGGGGCTGCGCTGACAGCTCAGTTCAGTTTCTCCCCCCTCCTCCTCGCTCCTCTCCGGCATCGGCGGAGGGAGGGGGGGGGGTGCGCTCAGCAGGAGCGATGTGCTCCCTTTGTGCAGTGAGGCGGAAGAGAGAGCGATTGTTTACTTTTTCAAAATTTATGGCTGGCGTTATCACGCTTCCGGTTTCCTGGAGGATTTATGGGAATTGCAGAATAGATTTATGGGAAATCGAGTTTTTTGCTCACTGTTTTAATAAGGCAGAAAAATCATGCGGTCGGTTCACCACACTCCCCAACCATGGTATTCCATCAGCTTCTCCTAACCCATTTCAGCCCACTAAGACCTGTTTATTTTTTCACTAGATTTGTGCAGTAAGAATCTTGCCCTCCTATTCTGTGTTACGAGCACTAGATCTCTCCTACCCCGTGTTCTCAGACTCTGCTGGCAGCACTGGGCTACTGGAAATTTCCAAGGGCAGCTGGCTGCCAGGTTCTCCAGTTACTCTTCACAATTACCTGCCATCGTTATGAGAATGAGCTATGAGATGCCATTTGGGGCCTTACAGGTTTGCCATGATGATGAGGTTTCAGAAGCAGGTAACTTTTGCATTTTGGATTCCTCACTGAGTAGACAGCCAAGCAGACAGCAACCATCAAGCAGCTATGGAATTAGACAGGAAAAATGTCTAGAAATGAAGACGCTCTGTGTAAGGGTATGAAATGGGAGTAGACCAGGCAAGGAAGAATGTTGCTTTGCATACAGCTGACTGCCAGGACTGCTGTTGAGGAGAAGGCACATGGAGCGCTGGCCAGCAACACCAGTTTGCCCCCAGTTTGATGAACAATCTGCCCTGAATGCAAACACAGTTCAGATGTGTGTGAAGAGGCTCCACCACCACCAAGCAACTTCATATATGCTCTACATTAGAGCAGCGGTACATTAATAAAGGCAACTTTTGGAATCACACTTTTAAAAGTGACTATATACTAACCTAGAACTATAGCTGTGAAAAATAACCAAATAAAACAGTATTCTTAATATTCCTTTTTCCTCCTTTTGGAACCGAAATCCCATTCAACCTTCAGTTTAGCAATTACTGAACACCGAACAAAGCCAAACAAGGCATCCCAGGTTTTCCCAGCATTTGCAATTGTTTGCACGGATACCATCCAATCAGTAACCACTGTTCTACGTCTAAGCTTCTTTTAGTATAGAGAAATCACCATCAGCAAATAGATAACATTAGTCTTTGACCTATTAATTCTGGTCTTATTTAATAGTATTAATTCTGCATATTAAAGTGACTGGGTCTTCCTACAATAAATGCAAACAGGCACTAATGTTCCCAGCTGACCTACAGTGTTTGAGGGTCACGGTTTCAATATAGTTGAACATGGAGTCCTATCACCTATTTAAATATATCAGTGATTACCATGAAAGTGGAATTAATTCCATAAACTATCACTCACTAAAGATAGAACATATTTTTCACTAAGTAATTCTCATAGAGTTATTACATTCTCTCCAAAATTAAGGCATATTTCAAGATCATATTATTACAACGTAACAGAGTGTGGTTCGAGACACAGGTGAATACCAATGATCTGGGGAGAGTCTGGTCACAGCGAATACTATTCCACAGAAACTTCTAACTCCTCATACTGTACTTTGCTGAAAATATATGGCATAGAACCTTTTATTGAGAAACATAATAAAAGTGATATGTTACTAAGTAAAGGCACTTAGGTAATATCACGACTAACTAGATCCTTGCTTTTAAGGTCTGCTTAGCTAGGAGTTGTTCTCCAGCTCTACCTCTGAAGGCCCAGGTAGAGACTGTGGCCTTACGACTTGGAAGGCAACACAGGGATTCCTGCAGTACTAGGATCAAATGCATCTCTCTAGAACTTGGATGCACTTAAGCCAAGTTTATTCATGGTCCAAATCCTGATTGTAGCTTTTCCTTTTGATAACCCTGCTCTATAACATCAGGACTGGCACATCAGTGACAGGTAGACATGGGGGATATTCGTGTTACTGGTTCCTCTTCTGACCTGACAGACCACCCACAGAACATGCTGCAACTCACCTTTTTGTAGTACTTGGTGGTGACTTCTTGCAGCACCAGTTACAGTAATCACAGCATGGTAGTGGTTGGAAGGGACCTCTGGAAATCATCTTGTCCAACCTCCCTGCCAAAGCAGGGTCGCCCAGGGCAGGTTACACAGGAACACATCCAGGCAGGTTTGGAATACTCCACTACCTCTCTGGGCAGCTGGGCCAGGCTTCGTCACTCTCACAGGAAAGAAGTTTTTCCTGATGTTGAAGTTTGTGCCCAATGGTTTGTGCCCATTGCCCCTCATCCTGTCACCAGGCACCACTGAAAAGAGACTGACCCCATCATCTCAACCTCCACCCTTCAGATATCTCCCTTTTACAGGGAAATACATGTAAGCGACTCTTATTAGAGTGCGTATGTCTGAGGAACTCTCAGGTTCTGAACTAGATTTTCAAGGTAGCACTGCTCCAGCCGATGCTGTTTAGGCAGTTGTTTCCCTAGAACCCATCTTGTGACAGACTTCAGAGTCACTAAGCCTCTTTATTTTCCTCCACTCTGTAGAAAAGACTCCAGGTATCTTCTGTGCTTTGTAATTTGGTTCTTAATTACTATTCAGAGACTCACTGAATAAGTGAGGTTTGATGAGACCTAGAGATCATCACCACTTCTTAGACAGCAGGAAAGCCCCAGAAGACAATGTTGTACTTTTTTGCCCATCTGTTTTGCGACAGACAGGCATAGATGTCCCTTTGCAAGCAGAGAAGGTAAAAACAGATCATAATTTATCTCTGCACATGTGTATTTTAACAATAGTGCCTCTAAAGCGAGGCAATGTCTTTTAAATGACCATTTTGGCAGGTGATGATCTCCATTCTGAACAACCATAACTTAGTGGTGCCAAGCAGCTTTCTGAATTTGACTGGCTGTTGAATTCTGACATATTCCACATAACCATTAGATTGCAACTGCCCCGGCTGCTGTATAATGCGCCTAAAATTACACTCTTCAGCAAAACTCACACCTAACGCTCTTATTATGTGTCATTACCACAACCAGGATGTCATTCCTAGCTGTGTACATGTTTGTTGTGAGATCGCATGTAAAATCAGTCACATCCCTCAGCAAAATTATTTCTGGATAGCTGGAACAAGAACCAAGAAACCATATTTAACTTTCTGTAGTACACATCAATCCACACCAAGCACAGATAGACCGATCCTCTACCACTGCTGAATTCTCATCATAGACAGTTTTGTTTGGCAGTCTCAGGAGATTTACATATATTCTTCAGCAAGTACGACATCAAAGGTGATCTCTGTTTCAGCTTCACAGGCTCCCATGCTTCCAAAATATTACTTTTCTCAAGAATTAGACCTGGGGAGCCAAGGGCACTTCCCAGCTCCCGACTGCATGCCCTGCATACAGTTGCATACCATTCTCTTCCCAACCTAGTTCCCTTTGGAAGGAAAATGAAGAGCACGCAGGAAGCATGCTCAGAAAGGCTCTCTGGGCTGCATCATCGATAGACCAGGAGTGTGGCGCAAACCATGAAGTGTCCTTCATCTCTGTATCACATCTGACACAGAGGAGAGTCTCCGTGCTCTTCTGTTCTTGCTCAGTAATGCAATGATTTTAACCCTCAGCCCGAGAGCACAGCTCAAGTACTCCAACACTGAAGAACAGCTTCCTGCTGTCCCAGTAGGGTAGGAAGAAAGAGGCTGGGGTCAAACTGAGCTTCTTTTGGAACAACAGTGGCTTCTGCCACAACCCATCCATCTCCCCTTTTTATCAGCCAAGCGCTTCAAGAAGTGTTCCCATGCTCCATTAAGCCAGATAGAATCAGCCTGGAACTGACCCGCTAATGCAAAAAATCATATCACTCTCAAACGCACAGTTTGTTACAGGACGGTGCTCAGGCTGGCAAACCCTCCAGTACAAGAAGAATTATATCCCAGCCGACCAGCTACGCCCGCTTGTAGACTGGGCTCCATCTAGGCTGTGCAACAGCGAGCACAGGAACGTAAAACGGTGCTGTAAGATACCCGCATCTCTCAGGACATCTGTACGTGGTGCAGCATGAGGTCCTTGGAAGGGTTTAAGTAGTGCCTACTGACAATCAGCACATCATTGTGCAGGGGGGTGCGTGAATGTGGGAAACTCAACTTCTGGACTCTCAAGCAGAAGTTTTTTACTTGCTATCTGTAGTAAGGGCTGGTAAATTTTGGTTACATCAAGATTAAACAAAACCAACATACCCTGAATCCTCTTGTTAACAAAAGAGAGGTGGGATGGAACCACAGATTAGGAAGCTGATGATGTGTGCTTTGCACATAGCCTGGGACACCACGGGAAAGAAGGTGGCAATCATCCTGGCCGGAGGAAAGATACTGGCACTGCAGGAAGACCCTAGATATAGGAGGAGATCCATGTAGACAGATGTCTTGAAATGCTCAGGGACCTTCCCTGGTAATACTCAAGACTACAGCAACTACAAAGCATGACCAAACAGGACTTTCTGCCGAACCTTCCCAGCCAGCAAGCGGTCTGCCCGGTGGGAAGGAAAGTCGTGAAGTAATGAACATGATGCTGGGCTGAGGGTGGCTCACTGGGGTAAGCATGTGAGATAATCAAGTAGGGTAAAAGCTCTGATCTCATTAGGTTCTTAAATAAACCCAAATATCCAGGCACCGTACGTGCTGCTTTTTAACATGTCCAAATGCAGTTTTATTCCACTTCACATCAGGAACAGCATCATAAGCCTGATTACTCTCCCAGATGTTAGAGAAGGGATAAGCTACAATCTGACAGCAAAGAAGAGCCGCATGCTGAGACCGACCCTTCCTCTGAGACTGCCTGCAGCAGGGAAAAGGCATCAGCCCTGAAACTTAGACAGCAGTGAAGCTCTCCTCCTTTCCCACTCTAACAGATCAGCTTTTGGGGTCTCCTCCTTCTCTCCAGACAGTCTGCAGCTGGCACAGATCTTCTGTGCAAGAACTAAATGTGACTTGTGTTTCTCCCCATCAGTCTGAGCTCCAGCATTGAGGAAAGAGTACATCCAGAAACTTACCACTGTCGTGCTTCACCTGCAATCCTGCTTCCAAATTGCTTCCTCCTCTTTCAGTGCTCTTACTGTTAATGCCAGTGGAAGCACAGAGAGTATGAAAGCACTGAAACAGGTGGGAAGAACTACTAACACTGGAGGCACCAAGACTGCACCTAACACTAACTGCAACAGCACCGCTAATTACATGGACAACAAAGTTCACAGAATCACAGCATGCTAGGGATTGGAAGGGACCTCGAAAGATCATCTAGTCCAATCCCCCCACCAGAGCAGGATCTCCTAGATCAGGTCACACAGGAATGTGTCCAGGTGGGTCTTGAACGTCTCCAGAGAAGGAGACTCCACAACCTCCCTGGGCAGCTTGTTCCAGTGCTCTGTCACCCTCACCATGAAGTTTTTTCTCATATTTACGTGGAACCGCCTATGTTCCAGCTTGCACCCAACTGCCCCTTGTCCTATCATTGGGTGTCACTGAGAAGAGCCTGGCTCCATCCTCCTGACACTCACCCTTTACATATTTATAAACATTAATGAGGTCACCCCTCAGTCTCCTCTTCTGCAAGCTAAAGAGACCCAGCTCCCTCAGCCTTTCCTCAGGGAGATGTTCCACTCCCTTCATCACCTTTGTGGCTCTGCACTGGACTCTCTCAAGCAGTTCCGTGTCCTTCTTGAACCGACGGGCCCAGAACTGGACACAATATTCCAGATGTGGTCTCACCAGGGCAGAGTAGAGGGGGAGGAGACCCTCTCTAGACCTACTAACCACACCCCTTCTAATACATCCCAGGACGCCCTTGGCCTTCTTGGCCACAAGGGCACATTGCTGGCTCCTGGTCATCCTCTGTCCACCAGGACCCCCAGGTCCCTTTCCCCTGTGCTGCTCTCCAACAGCAAAACTTGCTGACAGTGCACTCTGTTCCCTCATCCACATCATTGATGAATATATTGAACAGTGCTGGTCCCAGTACTGACCCTTGAGGGACACCACCAGATACAGGCCTCCAACTGGACTCTGCCCCATTGACCACAACTCTCTGGGCTCTGCCCTTCAGCCAGTTCTCAATCCACCTCACTACCCGATCATCCAGACCACACTTCCTCAGTTTAGCTGCGAGGATGCTGTGGGAGACTGTGTCAAATGCTTTACTGAAATCAAGCTAGACCACATCCACTGCTCTACCATCACCTATCCACCTGTTATGTCCTCATAAAAGGCTACTAGGTTTGGTCAAGCATGACTTCCCCTTGGTGAAGCCAAGTTGACTGCCCTTGATGACCCTCTTATCCTTGATATGCCTAGAGACAGCGCCAAGGATAAGGTGTTCCATCACCTTTCCAGGGATGGAGGTGAGGCTGACTGGTCTATAGTTACCTGGGTCCTCCTTCTCGCCCTTTTTGAAGACTGGAGTGACATTTGCTTTCCTCCAGGCTCCAGGCACCTCTCCTGTTCCCCATGACTTACCAAAGATGATGGAGAGTGGGCCAGCAATGACTTCTGCCAGCTCCCTCAGCACTCGTGGGTGCATCCCATCAGGACCCATAGATTTATGGATGTCCAGATTGCTTAATTGGTCCCTAACCCAGTCCTCCTCAACCAGGACAAACTCCTCCTTTATCCTGACTTCCCCTGGGGCCTCAGGGCTCTGGGGCTCCTCAGGACAGCCTCCAGCAGTATAGACAGAGGCAAAGCAGGCATTCAGTAACTCCGCCTTCTCTGTATCCTCTGTCACCAGGGCACCCGCCACATTCATCAGAGGGCCTACACCACCTCTAGTGTTAGTTTCAGTTGCAATGTATTTGAAGAAGCCCTTTCTATTGTCCTTGGCTTCTCTTGCAAGGTTTAATTCCAAGGAGGCCTTAGCTTTCCTGGTTGCCTCCCTACATCCTCTGACAACAGTCTTATATTCTGTTCTTTTCCAGTCAATACTTCTGGTAACATTTGAAGAGCAATGGCCACTTCACGTTGACATTAAAAGCAATAGCAACTGTGGTGAATGGCACACCTGCTGAGCGATGACAAAAAGAGAATAAACAGCTCTTCTGGCTTCCTGGGGCAACACAGCACAAGCCAGCATGTTGTTCTTCACCCAGCTGTGACTCCACCACCCCTCAGAAACGGAGTAACTCTGCTAAAGCTGCCAAGACAACCGATTCAGCAATGACATCAGCAATCTTTATTTCATTAACATTAAATTCTTATCTCTTGTGTTTCTAGATAGACAACCAATCCAAAACATCAAGCAAGATGGGGGGGGGAAAGGTAAAATAAAATAAAATAGATAGCAGCTGATGCCCTGGATGCTTTTACTCACTGCCTCTTCACGTCAACAGAGCATAAGGGACACATTGTACTGACATACCTATTCTTTTTCCCAGATTTTTCTAGCAAAATGTATCTGCTTTTCTCCTTTCATTATTTAACATACTTACCCGAAGAGCCTGCATGACGATAGGTACACCTTATATTTAAATGTTTAAATGGCTCCCAGGTACCTCCACAGTAAGAACCTTCCATGCTTACTGCTGGCCATCAACCAAGCGCAGATATATGATTTCCATCTAATGCAGATGAAGTGGTTCCAATGCTCGGCTGCAGCCCTGTCTGTTAGCAAGATGTTAAACACAGCCACTGCTTTCTTCCAGCGTTTATCTACCTTTACATTTTTATTATTTCTTTCCCTCCAGCATGTAGATGAGGCTGAAGCAAAGACTGAGTGAGATGCTGTGACCTGGGGTTGTCTGAAACACCTGCTCACTCTATCAGCTGCATAGCAACCGAGGAAAAATAATCATCAACAACTGCAATATTTAACTAAATGTCTATACAGATACACTCACACACAGCTTTGCTTAAGTAACTAAAAAAAGAGGGTACTGTTGGAAAACTGATCAAGAATGGAGGTCACAGCTGTAGTCGGTTCTACATTAAGCTTTAAAACTAATTTTATAAGTGACTGGGGAAGAAGACAAATTAGGATAAGCTACACAAAAAAAACCGGAAGGCTTGAAAAAACGTTTTGCACATAAAAGACCAACTATTATTATTTGTCACTTGTTCAGTGCTACAAAAACCCAAATGTCGCTATTTATAAACAAATATTTTGCTTAGCAAAGTCATATATGATGCACTAGCTTATAATAACCTCTATTAAACTGTAATCTCCACTCTTGGTTTGGAGTACATTGTAATAAGAAGTAACTACACTGTCAGGATAACGCTCATGTAGCTTTAAAAGAACCGATATAACCACTTAGAGAAGCACATGAATTTAACTCTAAGTTAACCAAAGCTTGTCAGAATCAGCAACTCTTCCAAACAAAAGATAAGTAATAATCAAGTCAAGCATTCACTAAAAACCCCAGAGAAACCCTCCCTCAAAAAAAACCCAACCAAAACCCCTTAACAATACCCATTTTAACTGGAAGACAGCAAATTCTAAGCTCAAGTGGCAGAATCTATCAATAACCAAACTCGTAACAGTGAGTTCCAGGCATTTCAGCTTCATTACTTATTTAGAGAAGATTCATCTTCAGGAAGCCACACTAGACAGAGACATGATTTCCCATTCCACTCCTAACTAATTCTCACATCTTATTTTCTCATGGATGTACTGTAATAGAAAAATGTGCACGTAGAAAAGGCTGATTTATAAAAACAGGAGCATTTTTAAAACCTACTAAGCTCAGTACTCGCTATTAGTTTCAAAAAGAGCATCTCTGTATCAAAGTGCTAGCCAAAGAAAAGATAAAACATTTATAGAAATGCTAACATAGAAATTTGTCTTTTATTACATCCATATTAAATTTGCCTCCTTTATTTATGCTTGTGTTTTTCCCCAATCCACTGGCAGGCTGTAATGTCCCTTTTCTTGTGTTCACGATGACTGATAAAGGAATTTAACGGGTTTTTTTGCAAAAAAAGATTTGCAGAGGAAAGTGTAAAGCACATTAATGAGATGAACAGGGTCTGCATGGTCCAAAACGTTACTGCACAAAAGACTGAGGCAAAGCCAATTGCCGCACAACAAACATAAAATCTGATGGGTTTTGCGAGATACTTGTGTGCACGGAAACAAAACATGCAGCGGTCCAAAAGCTGCTCTTGTGCATTACAATGCTGTAAAGCCCTGTCCAGTGGCAGCTTCAGGAGCACAGTTTTAGACTTGATCCCATTTTACCTGGGCTGCTGAAGGTTTGAATATGTTACATTCTGCTTCGGGGCAAAGTATAAAATCAGAGGCTCAGAAAGAAGAAGGGTATTAGTGTCCAAGCTTATGCACAACACACAACTTTCTCTTAAATTGTGTTAACATAACATGGTAAGTGTTAACCTAACGTCGTGTTAGCCTAACAGGAAAGACAAATTCCTTTTAAAGTGACTGTAGGGTAATAAAAAAAAAAAATTACAGCTAAAAATGACTTGCCTACTTCATTCTTTTTGTAAGTTTTGCTGTTCAAATCTATCCTTCCTTGAAAAGACACCATCTTGTTGCCACCTTACAGGTGCTTATTGCAATCACATATTCGTTTTCATTCAAATTTCTCTTGCTTATATATATTTTTTTTAAATGTATATTTTTCGAACAATGATATATACTTTTATTAAATACTTTCGTAATAATTTTGAGGCATGAAATGAACACAAGACTTACTTCAGTATTTTCTCTACTCAGAAGGCCACAAGAAATTTCACTTTTCCATGTAAATCAACCAAACAAATCTATTATTCATTTGGGTTTCCTGTATGGAACCTTATTCAGACTTGGATCAAAATCGATCTCTTTTGTATGCACATGTAAATGAAGGCAGAATATGAGCGTGGTATGATGAAATCCATGTCCCCCACACAACCTTGTTCGGGGCACTTCAGCAATCTCTCATGCCTTCTTGGAGTTCCAACTCGCACTTCAGCAACGTCTCATCTCTTCTTGGAGATTCAACTCATTAACAAGTTAATATTAAACCATATTTTCAGCTCAGTTGTTATTCCACATGGTGAGCCCTTCGACCTCACCATCTTTTCTTATCTGAAGGGTCCCTGTGACCTCCCTCACACGCTGACTGGGGCGATGGAGTGGTGCTGTCAGGATGAGCGATACGCTCTCGGCAGGACTTCAACGCCTGCTGAGATCGGGTCAGAAAAGAAATCCAGCCACGCAGTCCTATGTAGCATCACCAGCTGCTGTTTAAGGAAAGGTCAGAAGTATTTGCTGTCCTTGCAGCCCACAGGAACAGCAAATAGATCTCCTCAGCACTGCATTGGTCCAAATGTAAGAAGACATCCTTTAATTGCACACAGCTATTTGCTGAGAAGACTTTTAGCAGCAGCCACTGAGCATTACATGTGGTAAAGTTAAAAAGTGCCTTTTCCTCAAAGGAAAAAAAAAAGAGTATTGGATCCAAACACTAAAGATATTCCCCTCAGATAAAAAAAGTTTAGAAAGAAATTATTTCCAGAGCCTTTTGACACTATCTCTTTACTACCTATCCCAGTGGTAAGGCCAGAACGGTATCTGCAGGCAAATATTGAGGAAATGTGGGCAAAAAGGACTCAGAGCTACAAGTACACTTACAAAAACCAGTAACAACACGTTATATAGCCTTTCAAAGTAATGATACAGCTATGTTAGAACTCTACACCACAATTCACAAGTGGTATGGATTGCTGCAGAAATAAGGTAGCCCTTTACTTGAAGCAATCAAAGCTCCGATCCTGTCTGAGCTGTAATACGCGGCTGTTCCTGGAGCCAGGAGCCTGCTTTGGCACTCGTGACTACACTTCTGGAGATACCATTATGGCATAACACAAGAAATAACATCACACCACACATGGGGAGTGCGATGGGACTAACAGATACCCAGGTCTTTGCAGGAGGAGATGTCTAAGCGTCAGTACAGTCTCAAAAATATGCGTAAGAAGAGCTGAGGCCAGCAGGTTCACAGGTCTGGCAGCTCCCCAAGTCCAATGTTAAGGCCCAAGGACATGAACGAACACAACCTGGCACAAGCAATTAGGAAGGCACAAGGGGAGAAACGTTGTTCTGTGTTCCCCAAAAGCAGCTGACGATTGTCTCTGCTAGCAAACGACTGAAGGAAAAGACAACGGTGGGCCGCTTTTATAGAATTCTGCCCCTTTAAAGAACAGGCAGAAAAGAGCTTTGCTGGAGGTGGGGAACCCAGCTTGGAGAGAATCACTAAAGAGGTCACCAACTGTCTTTGAAGTACAGCCACGGAAAATACTGAGAGCTGCATTCTGCTACAAAAAGAACCCCAAATTAAGTTATGGTAAAAGAAAAACTCTTTATGAGGCTGGTGGCAAGGGAAGGGGTGGACAAGACAACTGCACCTCTTGATTCTGGATTCAAGTTTGAAGCAATCGGCTGGTCAAAATGACATTTCTAAAGCTCCAGCGACTTTACAGAAGCAGCACCACGCTGCTCAATGGCATTTCACTTCCATTATATGAAGGTATGTGACATGCCTACTTGATACCACATGCACACATTGAAAACATGTAAATGATTTGGTCCCTTCAGGAAAGCAAACTTTGCTTTTTTATAAGAAAAAGCCCTGTATGAACCTGTGACACCAGGTTATTTTTAATAATAATAATAAAGTAACATATGGAGGTATTACCAGCATTGCATGACCAGTTCTTTCTTGCATGTGGTGATTCTTAAAGGAGGTGGGGTGAAGACAGAGGAACAATAATAAACAACCTCAAAGTAATCCAAGTGGGACTCAGTCACAGGGTACTAAATAAGGCTGTTCAGTTCTACCAGCTAAGGAAAATAGAGTGAATCAAATGCAGTCACTTACAGCCTTAAAATACCCGCACCAGCAAATTCCTCAAATGGCTTCAGATCCATCATTTTTATGCAGCCTTTTCAAAGCTTCCTTATAAATTTCTCCTTAAACACATGAAATACGTTACCTTCAGATAAAACTCGCTCCTCAGCTTCTGCTATGAGGCAGTAACAAAGGTCAATCACAACTAAATCGGGTTCTTCTAAGAAAAAAAGAGAAAAATCTCAGCTCATCTAATCTGGAAATTAGGGACAAGTTCGTTACAGAATGAATTACCACTGTCAAGTCCTTTTCCAAGAAACCAGATCATAGCAGATGACACTAATATATATATTTATCAGGTGCAATCTACTCAGGGAACTGTTTCTACTTTCTGCTATAACCTCTGAAGCCCATTCAACAAATCTGCTAAGAAATCCTGTGAAAATCCAGAGATAGGTTCTGTTAGTACTTTATAAAAGTAGTTAATATATGAAAAGATGATGTATGCAACACCTCTCAAAATATAAATCTTCAGCAAAAGATGCGGAATATTATTATTGCAAGTACACGTGGAAAGGAATAACAAAGTCTAGCGTAGTTCAAAGCAACCTCAGAAATTTCCATTCCTTGTCAGAAAATAACCTCTGAGAAAAACACCGGTTCAAGCATTCACCAAGATGTCACGATATTATTTCTCCACATTGTCAGTTTGGAAAAATGCTCCCTTTATCCAAACACAATTTGATTTACAGACAGCTCCCTCAGGTCACCCCATGGAAGTGAAAGCCCAGAACTACACCAGCAGGTCAATCAGCCATTCAACATTAGCACGGTCTTGAACAATTGGCAGTCTCCAATAAAAAGCCTTCTACTGCGTGGGATGACAGTTCACAGGAGATTAGTTTTCCATGTAGAAGACAACTGCACACTTAGTGTGACAGTCCCTCGGGTTGGCAGGATCTGTCACTTGTGCCAGCATCCTCTGGAATCATCATTTTATTTAGAGGGCTCTACCTTCCTGATAAAGCAAAGCTTTTATTTTAAAGGACTATAAAAGCAGCACTTCCCTCATTTGCTGCCTTCAACAATTCTCCCTTACCTACTACAACAGTAAGAATTTAAAACACATCAACGGATATTTTACGCCTTAAAATCCTTCTCTACACTTCCTGTCACAGAACAAAAACCATCTAGCAATTCCCATTTACTTGAAATCAAATCCGTAATTATCAGCTAAGAGAGACAGTTTCCAGACAACACATAACAGGAGACTGCTCTTGGTAGATACGAAGTTCAACCTTGCATAAAGCAGATTAGACTAACCATTTAGGATACGTGTGTGAGAAAGGCAGAACAGAAGACAAGAAAAATAAGGAGAGAAAATAGGATTATCTTCCCCCCCCCCCCAAACTCCTCTTCTCTTCTCCATAGCATCTCATTATAACCACGGCAATATGCCCACAGGGCAAACTATAGCTAATAAAGATGAAAACGAAGTTTCAGATGAGCAACGATACCTAGCAGGGATACCTAGTTAGTTCAACGGTTCTGATTTTCAACACACAGTATTAGTTTTGGAGAACGTAACAGCTCAGCTCTGGTTTGAACAGAACATATCCTGTACGATAAGAGAAGACTTCAACTGTCTGTCTGATTGACTGATGTCCTAGGAAGCAAAACTGCAGAGGTAACATGCAGAAGAAACCAAACCAAGGACAGGAAACAAACTGGCCTTGTGTTTTCAAAACATTCCTGGGGTGTTTTTTTCAGCTATATCACATATAAATCATGCAGGGAGAACTTCATCTCCAGGTGAGGGAGCAGCCTCCTGTATCAACACAGCTGAGACCAGTGTGGACATAGATATCCACAGACCCCACATTAGCCCAGAAATCCTGCAGTCAGATTATCCTTTCACCCACACTGATATCAAAGTCTTTATGACAAGCTTAAAGTCTTGCAACCTGGATATTATCCCCTTTTGCTATAAATCTTCAGCTTTCCAGAGGAATGCTCACCAAGGGACATCTCTGCCCTTTCCATTATCTCCTGTGTAGTACTCATTTCTGTAGCGCAGATGTTAAGAGGAAAAAAAAAAATAGCCTCCCAGCTGGTGGGAAGGGGGTAAACACCCCAACAAACTATCAATCTTATCACAGTTGTGATAAGATTCATTTAAAGAAGCTGGAAAGTTAACCGAGCTACAAAGACGCATAAGAAATTCATAAGCCTACAAAGTCTGGGCTCTCAGGAAAGGCAAAAGGATTTTTGCCTTTATGGTCAATATATGGTCCAAGAACCAACCAAAGTTCCAACTCTATTCTACTCTACAAAGCTTATGTCCATATTTCTCACTTCTCACACCAGGAAAACAAATCGCCAAAGCCACTAGGCAAAATAAAACCATGATACCCCAATACATCAGTCATGCTCCAAAAAGAAGAGGAATTATGTCAAATGCCTGAACACTCTGTCAAAGAGATAGAGAAAGAAAATCCTGTGGATGGTTTTAGCACCTTGAATTTATCTCCCACAGGAAAAACGCAGTCAGAAAATACTAGAGAAAACCAGCAACAACATCAGACCCTCTATTCCATGTTCCTCTTTGAAAATACATATTATTTCTATTTTCAGCTTCCACGCAACAGAGGAAAAACAAAATGAATGACTCTGGTAGTGCCTCTCCAAGGCAACAGCTGCTGCCAGACACAGTGGGCAATCCAGCAACTCAGAAACTTCAAAGCCAAAAGTCTAACTCCAAGAGCTACATTTGTAGCTACCGTTGAGCTGGCTTAGAAGCAAGAGGAGCACATTCACATCTGTAACTGGTTATACCTAAAGCCCTGCTGAGACAATCCTGAAAGATGTATCAATATTTATAGCAGAGCTTTAATCCCCACCTATAAAGGAACTAAACAGCAATAAAAAGTGTACATAAAGGGAGAAGGGCACTAATACTGCAACATTTCCCATGAGAAATCACCTATCACGGGAAGAAAAACAATGCCACATTGTACAAGTCTACTCTACCTTGGTTAATGATGTCACTCTTCTGTGGATGACGGAGTAATACATCACTTAATTTGCTGTAAGATAATTCCTGTGGGGCTTACTAAAGTTACAGCAAACTGTACAACTCCTGCAATTACTTCTGCTCATGTATCTTTGGGCAGAGCTGCTCTCAGCCCTTCCACTTCAAGCCTGACTCCAGGCAATTTGCAGGACTTCATCACCTCTCACAGACCTTAAGACTTTTGCCGAATGGAGGTGTTCTCCTTTTGTGCTGCCTGACCCAGCCCCTTTACTGAGCACCTCCACGGGACATGTTCATCCACTCTCATCACCTGTCCCAAGGAGTGAGCTCCTGCCTGACTTCATCCACTAAGCAGCAATAACTTGGATTTCATGTTGTGATACGACCAAGCAGGCTGCTGCACAGAAGGAGACTTACCTGTGTCACCTTCAGCGCTTCAGGGGTTTGAGGAGTGCATTTTCTTGGACAAAAATGAAATAGCATAAGGACAGGAGCAAGCCAAAATTTTGGGGGCAGTTTCAAATGTAGGGATTAAAGGATGGAGAACAGCTAATTTAGTATGAGAAAGGACTGCAGTCCTCAACAGCTAGTGAACTTTTCTCTCTGCTTCTTTCGGACAAAACTAATCCTTCAAGACTCCTAAATTTTAACTTTGAGCGAGAAAAGCAGTATTTGTAACAAGCACTGAGGCTTTTATAGTCCCTGCTTTAATATGAACATGCAATACAAAGAAAAATAAAAATTAATGCTAGTGACTATAATAATTTCTTTTTTTTACATAGCTCTACCATAAACCTGAGAATGCAAAGAGAAACTCTGAGCAGGCATAATTAATTATACATACTAAATCATTTTACTACAGAAGTATAAAAATATATTCATGTTCTACTTAAAATGTCAAAACCCTTACACCAAGCTAACCACTAAATACACTATGAAACTAGGAAAACAGCATTTACTACTGGCAAATTCTCCAACATATCTAATGAAGTGAGAACTTACTGCAATTAAACGCCGTGTATTTGAGTAAAGGCTCTCACCTCTGCATTCTGAAGCTGCTGAATTCAGGATCTGCTGGAATTAAGAACCGAGTCTACTGGCACTTAGCAAGGCCTCTGGCTATGCACACTCACCAGGAGGGGAAAGGTAAAACACGTTTCTTCTCATTAGCAAGCAGAAAAGGCTGCAATTTAGTTTCATGATCAGAAAATAAACCTTTCTCTTTAAAAACAGGCACAGGGAAAGCTCATTTGAAAGCATGTATCAAGGAAAGTAAAGGACATGGAGAAAAAAACGCAAAAGACTGCATTGCCTCTGACCTTCTGTAATTTCAGTTCTGCTTTTAACTTATGTACGTCAAGTTTTGCACTTCTAGACTTGATTCTTTGAGTGTTGCAGATTTAAACTGTAATTCGCTAACTCGGAGCTAGGTTTTGTTTCTGTACTTCACATTAGAAAGCTTGCAGTTACAACCACAGTGCACAAAAAACTCCTAAATGTAGTTTTTTTCAGATGAACCAGCTCACAGCATTTCAAACACAGAGAGCGCTCTCTCTTGGATCATCTATGTATGCCCTGGGCGACATTTTCTACAGATTATACACCACCAGAGAAATCTGAGCACTACTGAAAAATGCAGCGAGATCCTTTAATGTCCTGCTGTCTGACAGATACCAGAAGAGACCTGCCCTGCTCTTCCTGGAGTCCAGCAATGCTCCTCATCTTCCTCCCTGTGCAAGAGCTCCCTGGGCATATTAAAAAGCTCCTGTGCTTACAGTTCACGTCATGCAGGTCATACTCAACATCTCCTCCTCATCATCAGGAGGTGCTCAGCCAAGGAATGAAGACACCACAAAGTGATAGCGAGAGGAATTACCATCCTCAATCCTCCATCACAAGAAAAATACGTTGAAGAGCCAGACAACAGATGACCCTCCATCTAAATGACCTTGTCCTGCTGCTTTTCAGCCAGTAAAACTAATCACACTTGAATGTAAATCGGGCTCCTACTTTGAACAATGCACTGAAGGATCTTTTTACATTCCATCAGAAGCCCAGGAAGCCTGAGGGGCTCAGGCCCCCTGACCTGGAAACCGTAGTAGAGAAGTGACTACGGCTCAGTTATGGGCTTGGACATCTCATGCAGAACCAGTCCCAGCATTTCCTAAATAAGAGGGAAAGGTTTAGTTAGTATATGCAAAATGCCTCCTAGGATCAAACCTCTCCAGTCTTTAAAAATTATGATACCCTGCTCAAATATGAAATTATAAGTGTTTATTTAACTATAGATTTTTATTGCTTTATGTCCTTTCTCAACCTTTATGGTTCATGTTTTCAAGGGCTTTATCTGTTTTTAAATACTAGAATTTCAGTTTTGTAGACAATTACAAATGCTATACATTACTTCTTGTCTAATTGTAGTGTAAATGCATATCTTTGAAATACTGCTGACAAGAAGGAATCCAATTTTTAATTTAAATACATGTCCATTAGAGAAGCAGAAAAGGCAGCCTGTTAGAGAAAGCAACTTACTGTTAGAGAAAACAGGGAGTCACATTACTAGAAGTGGGTCTATTATTTTTCAGAAAAAAAATATCTAAATGAGGCAAAAACAATTCTGAGGTTGCTTGAAGCAACGCTGTGGGAAGCTGAAGCAAAATTCCCTGTAGTACAGATTCCTGCAGAAAGGCTAGCTTCCAGTAAACCAGTTTGCTTTGTGGAAACATGCTGGGAATAACCATACGAATGATGGAATGAGCTGACATACAAATTGAGATACACATGAAGAATTAAGGACTTTTCACCTGAAAGAAACCCCAAAACGTGGGGCAAACCCAGAAGCTGACAACTCCCCTCAAGCGAGTGGTTAAAGTCTGTGGCCGCTGCCAGAGACAGCGGCGTGGGCACCACCCACGGATGCCACCGCTCTGCTGCCTGGCTGCAGGAAGCAAAGAAAGCATTTCACTGATGGGAAGCTTAATCTTGCCTGAGCTGACAAGTCTGGCGGGATGTTTCAGCCTTTGCTTAGAGAGCAGTAGGAAACAAGCATAACCTCCACCCCATGCTAAGGCTGAGGTGCGTGAGAAAAACATGCTGTGCCTGACGGGGACTGCATCGCCTCTCTCCCTTCATCTCCTCGCTGTAGGTGCTCTGCTTGACACACACCGGCTGTTTTATGGACAATCCAAAGGCATATTTTAAAGGAAAGAGGTGCAAGCTGGATGTTCTTGTAGATCAGTTCATTGCCAGTAATGTAACAAGTTCCCTCTGCCAGTAAGGCATCGAGTGATGTGTGTTATTCCTCAAAATGGCCTGGAAAGTAACTGAGTCCCTCTGGAAGTAACAACAGAAACAAACAATCCATTCTGCAAGGGGTCTGGGGCAGACCCCAGCAATTACCTGTCTCTGGCAGTCCAGCAGCATAAATAAGGTCCTACTACAAGGAAAAGATCCCAGCCTCTTGTGTATCAGGAGTTAGGATCCAATCTTACAGTGGTTTTAGAACGTCTGCACTAAAGTCTACAATGCAGGTAGACTGGATATTAAGAAAAATTTCTTTACTGAGTGATCAAGCATTGGAACAGGCTGCCCAGGGAAGTGGTGGAGTCACCATTCGTAGAGGTGTTAAAAAACCATGTAGACATGGCACTTCAGGACATAGTTGAGTGGTAATCATCATGTCTGGTTGATGGCTGGATGTGAAGATCTTGGAGGTCTTTTCCAACCTTAATGATTCTATGATTCGAGATGTTAGAGGTAGGTTGGAACTTGCTGCTGCTGGCCCTAAGGCCAACAATTGTAGCAGCAGTGTTCAAGTTCAGCCTGTGAACTTCTTACAGCTGCAGGTTACTCTGCCAGGAGCATAAATGCTGCCTGCGCAAGCTGTAATCACACACCTCTGCAAGATAATACAGAGGTATGCCCAGCCAGGATCAGAAACCTCTCTCAAGATTATAGCATTGTAAATCCAGTTCAACACGCTTTAGAACTGGGAACTGCGTTTGATCATGCATGTAACTTTCTGCTGTTCTTTCAAACAATGGTATTTTCCCTGGGCAACAAGGAAGACGTATGGGACGACAGCCTTTAGACTTCAATCATCTTGCTATTTACTAGAAAAGCTCAAGCTCATCACGTATGCAAGTCTGACACACTCCCAAACAAAACAGTGTTTTTTCTGTGGAAATGAAGTATGACACGCTCACGGAGTGACAGTGTATACTGAAACAAAATACCCTTTATTGGAATCGAAGCCTCTAAGGAAAACACGGAAGGAATGAAAAATCCCAAGGACTTGACTGAGACTAGCAAACATCTAGGCCAACATTTCCACCTCACCCATTCAGTCTCAGGGCTGGACTCTCCCCAAAGCTGCGCAGTTCCGCTGTTGCTTCCATTGCTCGAGGTCTCTGTGGATGATGCATTTGTTTTGCTGCTGCTGTTTGTGAGACTGACTTCACACTGAGATTCTGCTGAATAAAGTGGTATGATTTATTTCTGCAGAGACATAAATATTGAAAATACTACCTACTGAAAATTAATAGAGTCTCTCAGAAGCAGGAAGTTATTCTCCTAGCCTCATCTCTGCAGAACATGCATGAGCCATCAGTCAAATTATGGTAACTAAAGACCTTTATCATGTAGCACATAAAGTATTAATAGTGACTCTCTAGTACCAAATTAGAAACAATGTATTTGAAATTAAATCAAGTTTCATGAAAGCTTCTGCCAGACCTAAAAACGGAAGATGCTGGAATAGGTTCCAACATCATGAACAACTTGGCAATATAAGCTTTTTGCAATGACATCTAGTAGAGAGTCTCAGAGATCAAAACCCTCCTGGAGATCTCCATCATCAGAGAGTCTGCAAACAGCACCAGGCAGGTACGGGCTGCTGAGCCCACTGCCTCTCCCAGCCATGGACAACCCCCTGAAATTCCCTGAATTCACTTCTCATCTCTGGTCTTAGACTGCAGATGCTTCCAGGTTGTTCAGATCTGTGTTTGCACACGACCGACCCTAACCTGTGGCTGCGAATGGATAATAAACTGCAGAAAATAAGAGATAACCTCTTCTGCTCTGCGCCCCAGTAGGTTATCCCTACTCTAACATAGCAAGTTCAAGGCAAGCTAGAGAGCAACTGATCGTTCTCTACCTAGTCTATTTAAACCATGATTTTCCTCTGGAACTAAATTACTGTAATATGAGGAATTGTAAAGGTTATCTAAATGTAAAAATCAAACACACTGAACAATTCCTGCTTTTCTCAACTGGAAAGATCTCGTTGACCTTGCTAACTACAGGAATTCCTTGGAGAACTCTATGATCTTATGTAAAGCATCTTTTTCAGACTAAGGAAATGAATGAGCATTTCAAAAGCCTTCTTTCACTGGCAGTTGCAGTTCCCTTAACAACCCAATAGCTGTATAAAAATTGTCTAAGCCAGCCATTTGGTGATTTTCTTAATTCACTGTCATATCAAAAATTTACAATTCTTTTCTTTGAATGTCATTTCAAGCAATTCTTTCTTAATTTTTTTTTTTTTTTAATAAAACCCCAGAAAACAGGATGAAATTTCAATTTATAGATATATGAGGTGGTATACACCTGACACAATACAAAGGATTAGTTTGAAGAGAATATGGGTTTAGGTCTTAAATTTGTGAACCATAACATACTGAATGCATCTCATTTAACTTCTAAAGCAACCTGAATAACACACTGGTTTTCTCAGAGCAATTATTACCCACTGCCACTACAATGACAAGATGTTTTCAAGGAAGAAACCTATGCTGCTCAGGAAAGGTCCAGCTCTGAAAGCAAAGACTACACTGATCAGCTTCACCCTTCAGCCATTTCACCTCGCCACAGTTAGAATAAAAAAATCCCGTCTTCTTATTCTAGTTACATTTGGCATTAAAAGCACTAAAGAATGAAGCCTTGGGCCACAACTAAAGTTTCATCTATCCAGTACATTTAATTATTGCTGCCATTTAAGGAAAATGAGGTCTTTATTCCATCATATAATCGTAGATCAAACAACCTAAACCACGTATAATATTGAGACACTAGTTACTTGTGAAAATGTTGTTTCAGGAATCACAGGCAAATCAAGAGGTAAGGAAATGTATGTACATGTAGGTCTGGAGAGGGAAGACTTCTTTTCTTTTTCATATTATGGTCACCATGTCATAGAAAGCTACAGAACAAATGAGGAATCTCTTTTATAGTTCTGAACAGTACTGTAATTCTTTTTGCTTCATCTTCTAGATTCCTGTAAAATTAATCACATGCTAATGGCAAAAGTTTCTTTTCCTCTCTCCAAAATGCAGGAATTAAATGATCTTAAAATCATCAATACTCTTATAAAGGAATACAGGTAAATGAAACAATAACAGACTATGCATTATGGAAACTCCTGAAGAGCACTGCTGGAATCTGAACTTCTCACTAAGACCTTAGAGCAGCCTTCCAGCACTTTATGTGGTCAACAGGAAAGCTGGGGTGGGACTTTTTACAAGGGCTTGTAGTGATAGCACAAGGTGTAATGGATTTAAACTGGAAAAGGGAAGATTTAGAGTAGATGGAAGGAACAGATTCTTCCCTGTAAGGGTGGTGAGACACTGGCACATGTTGCCCAGGGAGGTTGTAGATGCTCCATCCCTGCAAGTGTTCAAGGCCAGGCTGGATGAGACTTTGAGCAACCTGGTCTAGTGGGAGGTGTCCCTGCCATGGCAGGGGGGTTGAAACTAGATGACCTTTAAGGTCCCTTCCAGCACAAACCATCTAGGAAATCACTCTCAAAAATCCTCTTCAAGTACTTCAGTAAATTCTGAGGCCAGTTAGGATTTTTACGTTTTCTGCAAGTACATCTCCAAAGTGAAAAAATAATTTACCACGATCTTGCACTTAATAAAGAAAAAACACTCAATTGCTAAATCAGGTTACTTGCCAAGAGAATCCACCAGGAACTCTCCTGTACCCCTCGAGTTCACACGTATCCAGCACAACTGACTGACTCGTTAGTCAGTCACTAACTGACTAACTAAATATGAGCATCCTACACCCTTCTCCTCTCATGTCCTTGAATTGTTTGTTAACTCTGGTATTGAGTTTACTCCTTCGTTAGTGCCAGTGGAAAACAGCTAGCAATAGATTGCTTTAGTTGATAGAGGAGAGTATCTTTTTTCTTGTTCAAAAGCCATCTTATTTGCTGTTCCTCGCGTGGAAATTTGCCAGAGCTCTAGCTGTGCTTTACTTTTTTCCTTCAACCAACGGAGGCCTCTCTGGATCATAAAGTGCCTTTTCCTCCCTGCTTACTACACATCTTCTTGATTCACCCAGCACAGGATTTTCTTTCTTAAACAATCTCAGAGAGTTCAGTTCAAGCCCTTATATACTAAAACTTCCTCAAAAGAACGTATTCAGACAACAGATTTTAATTTTTTTTCCTGTTTTATAAACTAACACTGCGATGCACACACGGATTGTGCTGGAACAGTAGAACTGCATCACAATAAAGGATACATACGTAAGAAGCTCTACGGGCAGCTCTGCACTGCATTTGTCAGGCACAAGTATTTCATCACAGCACTGCACCTCCACTTCCCCTGTGCATTTTGATTGTCTCTGGAGAGCAGAATATTTCTGTACTACTAAATCTTGTGAAAAAATTCCTGTTTGTATGTATGTATGCACGCGTGCTTGATTATAAATACTTCCTTTCTAAACAGTCGATTGACAAGTCGCTTTAGTGTTTTCATTACTTGTTTGTATTCACAGCCCACTGCAATCTATCATTTATAGGGTACACATATTTGCTAGCAATTTGATATAAATTTTATAATTAGAGGTTTGGGATAACAGTTACTGGCTATTCTTGCAAAGTTTCTCTGCGAGACAACAGCTGTAGCTTGCAATTTTGCCATTACAGCTATGCAAGTACAGACCCAATAAAACAATAAAAATGGGAAAGCATTAACAGTAACTCATAAAATGTAATGAGGTATGAAAAATGCAAATATTGGAGCAGCTTACAACTTGGCTTTCCACAGAGTTCACTATCAGGAACATCAGCGTGGCCGCACCTCATGGAAACTTTTGTTGCTTTTAACTTAAGGAACTTAAGCTGTTTTTAACTGCTTAAGAATTTCTCTTTCAAAATGAATCTTAACTATTTACTAGAGAAGGCATAGGCACATCTATTACACGGCCATTTAAAGCCATTTTAACCAATTTTGGTTACCATAAAGAACAGGAGGAAAAAAACCACTGGTGTAACAGCTAAATCATAGAACCACACAATGGTTTGGGCTAGAAAGATCATCTAGTTCCAACCCCCCTGCCATGGCAGGGACACCTCTCACTAGACCAGGTTGCTCAAAACCCCGTCCAACCTGGCCTTGAACCCCTACAGAACCCCCCTGGGCAACCCGTGCCAGTGTCTCACTACCCAGACAGTTGCATTGATACCACACCTACCTCAAGTGCAAAAGGAGCAGAGTACTTAAGCAGGCATCGAACCGTGCTCAGGGCATACACTCCAGCTCCTCCTGACTCCCCCATGTGCTACTAGTCCACTCACAGTTTTGTCTTCAGCAGGATTCAAGTGCGTACTTGCAGTTAAACGTACATTTAAATGCTTTGCTGAACTCAATCACACTGGACGTGGGGAGAGCCCCCATGAAACCACGAGCTAAGATATGTTGCAGAGCAGGGAAGCAAGGCCTTTCAAACCAACAAAATAATAAATAAAGGGAAATAAACCTAGCTGAGTGAAACCACAACATGAAGTGCCCTTTTCTTTAGGCTAGATTTTGTTAAAAGTCTATTTCAATTTTCTCAGTGGCAGTAAGAGCAATGGGTTCTGCTACCACTACATGCTAAGGGGTAGTGCTTCCAAATGCTGGGCATTCCCAACACAGCCTGTGAGGGGGGTAACAAGGACCTGATTTGTGAGGGTCTGACTGCCCGCAGCTCCAGACAAGCTCAGCATCACTGTGACCTTGCTGTAAAAGCCTGTGCACCTCGGTGTGGAGCCAAATAAAAATTGGGGAACCTCAATCACCGACCACTTGGTAAGGAGATTCTTCGGGCTATTAGTTGAGGACAGGTAGACTCGGAGACCTGACACTAAGTACAATCATTTATAAGAACCTCATTTCTAACTCTGGCATTGAAGTGTGTACCAGGGAAAAGGGATGCTTATAACAAAGGCACTTTCTTCATTAGCTGCTACAATTAGGCAGCACTCAGCAGACCACAGGACATTCCTCTGGGGCAGCACTGGCTCCTACATTGGAACAGATGATGTGCAAGCCACATTTTACCTGATAAGAAGCGATCCTTTGGACAGCACTAAAACAGTTAAATGTGTGTAGCTCGCTCTCCCTCCACTGCTCTCACTTATTGTGACTCAGGGCTTATCTTTTTAGCCAGACAGATCATTAATTTTCCTAGGTGTTTATTATCCACATGAAATGTCCTATTCCTCTGGTATCAAGTGTTTTATATCTGTGGCTTCGCCTGTGTGAAATCAGTGAGATGACCAAAGACCTTGATATTATCCTGATGTTATTACTCAAGATGACATCTCTATGCCTTGGTCCCCTGAGCATAGTAAAAGTAGTTTTATAGTCAATTTTGTTGCCAAATAAATCAAGCCATAATCCCCTTGGCCCCTCCAAAACCCATGATTTTTTTTTCCTGAGGTAGTCTAGGCACCAAAAGACATACTACACAAGTACCTACTAAACTTCAGACTTCCAAAGTAGATGATGAATTGCTGCAGTTTATTAGACAACTCAACTTACTATATATGCCAGATCACATAAAATCTCGAAATCTTATTCTTTGTCTGCAATTTCTGAGAGTATGCTCTTTTCCTAAGGACCATGCTTTTAATGTTAAAAGCCAAGCATGACAGTTTTATCTGCTAACTAAGGTGTAAATTTTCAGGGAAGTGACAGGTGGCCGTATGTCACATTAAATTGGTAGTAAATCTGTATTTTTCCCTGGTTCCCCCAGTAAGCTCTGTTAGATACCTATACCTTCAAAAAGCAAATACAACAGCGCAGTAACACCATCTATACAGTCCAGACTACTTTTTCTTTTTTTTTTCCTTTTTAATACCTGCTCTTAAGCACTTCTTCCCCTGCAGGGGAGTGTCAGTCTCTGAAAGCTGCCACATCAAATAGCTCAGCTCACAGCAACAGCTTCTCTTCACACTCAACATTATTCCCAGCATAACTGGGATCTACCTTTGGTAGCATCTTACTTCTGTCTTCTCTCAGTTGCAACAACAGCAAGGACAATCGCAGCTTTTGTGCCAGCCAACACATCCATGCTTTGTTTCCTTCTCCCTCTTTCATTCGACGATTTGCACACAAGTGGTCATCCAAAAATGCTTACAGCTTAAGATGCTGAGGAGGAGGATGTAAAATAGGTAACTGGAGCTGCATGTAACGGACAACTGGGCCCCACTGCAAGGAACAGTTCTCTAGCCAAAGGAAGCAGCCAGACTCCAACATGATCTTTCCCTCAGCCACAGTCGCATCTCTACTGAAAACCATCATGGTACATGCAGTTGCTTAAACAGTCATTCCATCCCTCAAACAGCTTTTTTATTTCTATGAAAATACTTTAAGACCCAAATGGCAAGTAACTTAGCTGATACAAAAGCAGCGTTGCATTCGTCCTCAAATGCAACTTTTGAAAACAAGGAAACTAAAATGAAAGAAATATGCAAATAGAGCCTTATCTCTACACCCATATGCTTACAATGCATACACTCATTTGCCTTAGTACTATCTACAAATGTCCTCCAGTAAAGCTCTAAGCTGGTCCCACACAATTAAACCCACATCTGTTAAATTTTATAAACTCTTCGTCCTTGATAACACCACCTTTTCAACACTATGCTTTTATTTAACCATTTTTAAGTCCATAAACAAACCCATCTGCCACTTAATTGCTACCGGTCTGGAGAAGATCCACGCTCACTAAAAACGCCCCATTTGCCCTGTGAGGAACTCAAGACAGATGTCCAGACTTTCTCTAGCCACGTTGTTCGACTGCACAGAGGACTCGGGCAGAACGACAGTTATTTTACCCTTCTCTTTAAGACCTCAACTATCCTCCAAATATAAAAGCTACAAGTCTGTAAGGATACCACAGCTAAGCCCAGGGGAATTCAACTCAAGTGATACCATGACGGCAGCTGGAGGACCCAAAGTTAACAAGTTCACAGTGCCCAGTCAACAATACACAAATCACAATTTGAATCTTCCATCAAGAACCCTTGGCCAGGGAGGAAAAGGCAAGGGCCTAAATTAAAAAGAACTGCAACATGGAAAAACACAACACTCTGTGATAAATGAAGAAAGAGAAGACAACTAATCTTGTTCACAAATCTGGTATTAATGAATTGACAGAACTGACTTCTGAGCATCACCTAAATATCAAGCATCTCTGAAGATAAATCAGAAAACAGCGAGTCTAACTGGTTGTTTTTAATTTTTGCGTCTTGTAGCAGAGAGATTAAAAAGGATGAAATTATTACAAAAATATTAATGTCATCATGTTAATGACAATTATTAATGTCATAGCTACTTGAGTGCATAATAGAACAGCTTTCTTCAGAGAACTTGCTTTCTGTGAAGAGTGGTTTTGTGAAACCGATCTAAACATTTTTGTCCTTCATTTATTACATAGCTTTGCATGAATGCTAGCACACAGGGGTCTTAATAAAGGACTCTGAAGCTTCTGAGTCAACTGCTATGAAACACAGGCTTTCAAGTAGCTTAGGCTTATGCTAATGAACCAGCTCAAATGTCCTTTCTGTAATAAATTTCTTACCAGTTGGGTTCTTCTCTTCTGTAACAGCGGATCATGATACTGGAAATTGCCTGTTTACTTCTTACAAAATAAAGTATCAAACACAATTCAGCAAAGCGAGCTCAACCCACTGCTGGCATCTGTGTTGCCATAAACAGCAAAATTCAGTTATACAAAACCCCTCTAATCTTTAATAACCTTGGTGGCCATTGCTATCCAACCAAACATACAGCATCCCAGGAGAGGCAGTTCATTTGTCTCACCTGCAAATCCAGATCTCAGCTGCCCATTTTGGTTTTAATTACAGACCGTCAACAAGAAAAAGGCAAGGTAACTCCCATGAGTGAGGAAAACAAGCTGAGTAGATGTATTACAACTACTATCTTCAAGGGACAGTCACTCTGTGAAGCAATTTTCACCCCTCCCAAAAAGCAGGTGATTAATGGAGACAACGGCCATAAAAGAGAACAAGGCAAAGGGAGTTGGCTAATCTGGGCTCTATCATTAACAAAAGGCAAACCACAGCACCAGAACTCACAAACTTCATGAAGCACCTTGACTTCCTTCCTCTAGTTACAAGACTGCCATTGCTTATGGAAATAATGAAGAAATAAAAGCCACAATATAACGTGGACAAAATCTTTTCCCTCGAGAGAAAATCAATTTTGTATCAGATGACCTCAATTCCTACAAATCCCCCCCAGTGACTTATGATGTATCGAAGTACACATTATTAAATACAGTCTTTACATATGCTCTTTTAAATGTTATAATGTAAAACCAGGCTAATACGCTCTATAACTGACCTGCCTTGAGTAATTTTAGGCCTTACCAAATATACATTTTTCATACCTCAGATGAAAAATCATCTGAAAGCCTAGTGTCATAACACGAGGACTTAAAAAGTGTAAGGAAATCTAAATTATAGATTTATATTATATTATAAATATATCTAGATATCTATAATATATATCTAATTATAAACCTAAAATATATATCTAATTATAAATCTAAAATATATATCTAATTATAAATCTACATTATGTCACACACAGTGACTCGCACAAATTCTTTCTCATGAGATATCTGCTGGGGAGTAAAGGAACATAACCCTCGAATCCCAGACGGAAGCAAAGGTTAGGACCAGATAATGAGACAACTTACACACACCACTTTCTATAAGCATCCCCGTAATGGTGAAAACAAGTGATCCTTGCAGGGAGCGGGACAGAGACCACACCAAAGAGCAACTAGAAGGTACAGAATGAAAACCACAGCGATGGTAATATAAACGAATGAATGAGAACAACTGTGCAAGAGAACACATTCCTGAAATAATCTCTGAGCTGTTAATGCATGGAAGACAAGAGGAAATAATTCTCTAATTTTACTATACCGCAGTTAAATAGCAGAAGCAGAAAGAAAAACTCTTATAAATTTAGCATCAAGCAGCAAAGATGAAGGCAGAGAAAATACTGTCTCCCTGTGTATACCTAATTGGAGTCTTGAGTTTTCCCCAATAACTGGTACATTTGACTTCTCCCAGCAGGAGAATGCATGTCAATAACATGGCTTTTGAGCCTACTAAAAACTACAGTGATCAAAAGAACAATGAAAGACTTGAAAAACGCAGCAAGCAGAAGTTATCAGAGGTTTGTAGACCAAGCCATGTAACAAAAGATTAAGACCTGGCTCCTAGCGAGGCAAAAAAGGGAGCTGAAGTGGAAATCATATTGACGGGAACCAAATCCTAGAGGAGAAGGGTCAGATTAATGTGAGTGCTTTTAGAATAAACAACTGAAGGAAAAACAAGAGGTTCATGTGCTGAGGTTCTAAAGTGGATCTAACAAGCAATTATGTGCTTTTCTCTGAAGGGATGGCTAAAAAAAGGCTGCGGTAGCAGGAGGAAGCCACGCTCAGCACTGCTGCGAATGGCCACACATCTCTGCAGAGATCACAGCCCAAAGGGCCAGGCTGCAGCACCACAGTTTCTGCCTGAGGATAATAAAAGACAAAGCTGCTCAATATTCTCTACTTGAAGCTCCCTCTTGAACCTCTGTACATGACAAATGTCCTTTGGAGAGGAAGAGATCCTGGCATGCGGCCAGTACTTCGGGGCAGAATGTCACGCTGAGGAAAGCCTAGACCAAGACGTATCTATGGCACACAGTGAGCCCACAATAGAGCTGTTTCGCTGCCGCCCCAAACAATGTTCAGTATGTACACAAAATATTCAAGTGTGCTACTTTTCTATTCTCTAAGATACCCGTAGAAAGGGAAAAAGGAACCTATTATTCCTTTTTCTTTAAAAGGAATACGCAAGAACTTCCTGAACTGTCCCAGCAGCTGTGTGAAGCTCTCGTTCTGCTTCCCCAGCAGACCAAGATCTGCTTTGTACTCGACTATCACGTATGACACCAATTAAGAAGCATATTCAGCGCATTTCATAAAACAAATAAAAATGAAAACGAACACCTTATCTAGCGAAAATGAGCACCTTATCCTTATAGAGATTATTAACTTCCCCCAGTGGGATTACTGAATTGCCATAGTTTATCTTATCATTTTCACTTTTCTAGGACCTGACAAACCATTCCCAGAATTTTTTCCATTAACTTCCACAGAAATCAAGTTCAAGTCTACATTGTCTTCACGTTTTTGTAACTTCTGTGTTCTTTCAATCAGATTGTTCCCCAAATAAATAAACGCCTATTTGGATACAGGGGAAAGTGTATTCTCAATGTAACAGCTTTTTTTCTTGTGAGATCAAAGAAGTTGTTACTTTTTAGAATCGTAGAATCATTCAGGTTGGAAAAGACCTCTAGGATCATCTGGTCCAGCCTTCATCGAATGTCTCCCAGTCCCCTAGACCATGTCTCAAAGCGCCACATCTACCCATTTTTTAAACACCTTCAGGGACAATGACTCCACCACCTCCCTGAGCAGCCTGTTCCAAGGGCAAATCACTCTTTCAGTGAAGAACTTCTTCCTGACATCCAACCTCCCCTGGTGCAACTTGAGGCCATCACCTCTCATCCTATTGTTAGTTACCTGGGAGAACAGACCAGCACCAGCCTTGCTACAACCTCCTTTTAGGTAGGTGCAGAGTCTCCTCGTCTCCAAACTAAACAATCCCAGTGCCCTCAGCCGCTCCTCATAAGACATATTCTCCAGACCCCTCACCAGCTTCACTGCTCTTCTCTGCACCCGCTCCAGCACCTCAATGTCCTCCTTGTCCTGTGGCGCCCAGAACTGGACACAGTACCCAAGGTGTGGGTACAGGGGCACAATCACCTCCCTACTCCTGCTGGTCACACCATGTCTGATCCAGGCCAGGATGCTGTTGCCTTCTTGGCCACCTGGGCACACTGCTGGCTCATGTTCAGCCAGCTGTTGACCAACACCCCCAGGTCCTTTTCCACCAGGCAGCTTTCCAGCCACTCTTCCCCAAGCCAGTAGCGTTGCTGGGGGTTGTTGTGACCGAAGTGCAGGACCCAACACTTGGCTTTGTTAAACCTCATACAATTGACCTCAGCCCATCGCTCCAGCCTGGCCAGATCCCTCTGCAGAGCCTTCCTACCCTCAAGCAGATCAACACTCCCACTTAATTTCATGTCATCTGTAAATTTACTGAGGGAGCACTCAATCCTCTCATCCAGGTCATCAATAAAGATATTAAACAAGACCGGCCCCAGAACCGAGCCCAGGGGGACCTCGCTTGTGACTGGCCACCAACTGGATTTAACTCCCTTTACCATAACTCTCTGGGCTTGGCCATCCAGCTAGTTTTCTAACCCAGCAAAGAGTCCACCTGTCTATACGGTGAGCCACCAGCTTGTTCAACAGGATGCTGTGTGAGACAGTGTCAGGAGACAGTGTCAAATGCCCTACTGAAGTCCAGGTAGACAACATCAACCGCCTTGCCCTCATCCACTAGGGGGGTCACCTGGTCATAGAAGGAGATCAGGTTGGTCAAACAGGACTTGCCCTTCATGAACCCATGTTGGCTGGGCCTGATCCCCAAGTTGTCCAGCACTTGCCACATGAGCACATCCAAGATGAACCTTTCCATAATCTTCCCCAGTACCAACACCAGGCTGACAGGCCTGTAGTTCCCCAGACCCCCCCTCCTGCCCTTTTTGTAGATGGGCATCACATCGGGAAGTTTCCAGTCATCCGGGACCTCCCCAGTTGACCAGGATTGCTGACAAATGATGCAGAGCAGCTTGGCAAGTTCCTCTGCCAGCTCCCTCAGCATTCTCGGGTGGATTTCATCTGGCCCCATAGACTTGTGCACATCCAATTGGCATAGCAGGTCACTGACTACCACTTCCTGGATTATGAGGGGATTATTCTGGTCTCCATCCCTGTCTTCAAGCTCAGGGGGCTGAATATCTTGAGGAGAACTGCTCTGGCTATTAAAGACCAAGGCAAAGGTGGTATTAAGTACCTCAGCCTTTTCCTCGTCCTCAGTGGCAACGTTGCCCCTCTCATCCAGTAAAGGATGGAGATTCTCTCTGACTCTTTTTATTAGTGTATTCATAAAATTGCTTTTATTACCTCTTGCCACAGCGGCCAGACTGATTTCTAACTGAGCTTTTGCCTCTTTAAATCTGTTTCCAGTTCAGCATAACAGGAACACCATCTTTGCTCCTACCATGGAACTGGTTAGTAGGACTGCAATCCTCTAATCTGATTATCAGCAAAGAGAAGGGACATTGCCTTCATTTTCCCTGCTCTTTTCAGGGTAAGGCGCTGCATGTGACAGAGCGGAAAATGTTTCCAAGAGCCTGCAAACAGGAAAAACAGGCAATGCATCATCCCCAAGTGGACAGGCAGGGAATAAAGGATTGGAATGACCTCCCTGAGCAGTCCCCTGCCACTACTCATCAGTCACCAGTTAACCACGTGCTACATTTATCAAGCTATATATTAAAATACAAGAACATTTCCTGTGCCTATGTTTTCCCCAGCCTCTTCTGAAACGTTGTTTGCAAAAGCTCATTTCCGTGATGACCTGCACATAATTCCTGCCACTAATGGACTATTTTCCCTGTTTCTAAATAACCTCTTTCACCTCCGGAAGTTCGGTTCCCATCACACCGCTGCTATCCCTGTTCCAGCCAATTTCCTACTCCCTGAACAATACTTAATTATTATTTGTGTTAATAATTCCTCATGTAAGAACATACCAGGTATTTTCTGAATATCTACAGACAGAAGTGTTCTGTTTTGGCAATTTCCAGTTACATTTACCTCCACTTGCTTCTGACTTCTCAACTGCTCCCCTTGCTCTCTACAGGGCTGAACTTTGGTTCTAGTGAATTTGCTTTGGAGATCAACATTTTTCAACATCCAAAAAATCCCCCTTTTTAATAGTTTTTGAACTGACGAATCTCCTTGAAAGCCTTCCTTCGATAGTTTTGAGGTGGTAGTCCTCAGAGATGCCTAGAAACTTTACTTGTTCTTATAGTTCTCAAAGCAATTACAAACAGATCTTCATCTCTGACCTAAAGGAATTCTTGTCCCCTCTACATACAATTTGATTTGACCCCTGTGGCCTAAGTCTGAACCAACTATCATCCTCTGTTGCTATGAATACAAACTACATAAAAGGAAGATGTTTCTATTTTTAGATGAAAGTAAAACAAACAAGAAATAAAAAAAAAAACCAAAACAAGAGAAACCACAAAATCCAAGAATACTTTGTTCTTTATATCCAGTCTTTCTGCTCTAGTCTAGCAGAAGCTGAGGAGTTGAGGATACTAGCTACCAGAGCCTGGGATTTGGGAACTGCATCTTTAGAGAGGCCTGTTCTAAGGATTTTGCTATTTCCAGTGTTCTCTTTTAATTCAGGCAAAGTGCCTAACTATAGGAACATACTCTGTCAAGGAACCTTGCTCCAAATAATGTTCTCAATGTAGAAAAAAAAGGAAACATATCAATAATGACTTAAACAGAAGATACAAGTACGAAGTATAAACATAGCAAATACAAAGCCGAAGAGGAAATAATATCAGAAGTTTTAGAAGCCCTGATGACAAATAGAATCAAATTTCTCACAGAAAGTGACTCAAAAGTGGAGCAGCAAACCTTGGTAAAGTTTACTGACCAAAAAAAGACACTTGGCTCTCAAATATAGTGGAGAGTGGACAGTGTTCAAAACACGCTTATCACAAGCAATTCAAAACTGTACAAGAAATGAGACCTGACAAACTAAAATTGGTGGCAATCATGCTGAAATTCCATGAGAAGACAACATAGCTGGCTACACATGTAGATTAGCGAACAGCAACAAGCACATTCAATACCTGGCATCTGGTGTGCGTCCGTAAGTCTGAAAGGCTCACGGCTTCATTTACAGAAAGCCACAGAAACTGCTCACACACCGTATGCTGCCTTGTGCCCATGCCAGCCTCGCAAATACAAAGACTGTTCTCCTCTGCTACGGGTAATAAGCAATATCATCTAAAAATCCCAGAGAAGAGTAGCACTGGTTTGAGCACCTCACTTTAAAAGGTGCAAGACAAACATGAGCCACAGCACGGGGTAACACTTAGGCTCTAGGACAGGACATCGCACTTACTGTTTGATCAGTAACATTGACATTGACATTTATAGTCTCTTTTGCCTTTAAGCTGCAAGATGTGAAAGAATTTGGGGCTATTAAACATAAACAACTTTCTTTTGTTGTTTCTCTCCATCATTTATTTTTTTTCCCCTGGAAATCAGTTCATATATTTTTCCTCATTTCCAGTTGTTTCGCTGACCTGTTGTTTCAATAACTTCAATATATACTCAAGTTACTGAAAACTATTTATTTGACATCTTTATTGGAAAATATCTGACATGAATTGCAGGTGAAGTGTTTATGTATTTTCCCAATCCCCAATGAAATACCAGAAGACACAAATGAAAAATAAAACTTTCTGGTGAATTCCCAATGCTTATATGCATTTGCACAAAACCAACTGATAACCTTGATCTCCAAAACTTGTGTATCCTAAATGTCAAATCTCAGCTTCTTTTTCTCATTTTAAATTAAAATTAACAATTACAGCAATTGTTAACCATGAGCAAGTGTAACATGATTAATTATATGTAAAAGGTTTACTGATTAGGAGCAGAAATAATACATTTGCTTCATTAATTTGAAGTCTCCTTTTACTCATTTTCAATTATGGTAATTCAAAATATTTGTATCTGCTCATTATGAGGAAAGCAAGAAAAGGACACCGTATTGTGCCAAATGCAGGTTCTCCTTTACTGAAGGTGCTTCCTGATACAAACCTTAGTTTCTCACACCTAAAATGAAATAAAACACACTTTTAGAACTTAATTACTCTTGTAACACATGTCCTTTGTGGAACTCCGCAACCCTTTTTGTCATTGATATGTGCATAAGAAACTCTAAAGCACCGAGAAAACAAAAATTAACATATATGATCTTCTTAACTAATGGCAGTATTATTTCTTTTCGAGTCCTCACCTTCCCACAGCTCCCCCCAACTTAATAATACGCTTAGCTATGCAGGATATTTTAGTAAAACAGTTGATCTTTTCCTTCAACGGCTGCTCGCAAATGTTTTTATCATTGCAAGACAGAGCTGATATCGGGATGGTGAGCAGAGAAGCAACACAAGATATCGATTCTATAACAGCATTGTAAGTAAATGCATTTAAAAGAAAATTAAGTGTTACGATTAAATTGAAAATTGTATTACGGCAAAGCATCTTTTTATCCATCTGTGTACACGACTATAGAGGCTACTAGGAGTAATCAGGAGGCCTTGGTTTCTCTTTAAAACATCCTAACAACTGCATTTAAGTATTGCCACCTCTCTGTGAATATTCCAGGCAGGAAAATGGAACACAGGAACTCTGGGCCTCCCTCACAGAGATGTCTTTATAGTGCTGCAAATTGCAGGTAACCAAACGCAGAGGCGTCCGTAACTGTCCACCTGCATCTACCACGGCATCTCCTCCTGGCCTGTGTGGCCAAACCCTTTCCTGTTGGGATGACTTCAAGTAGCCGAGGCCCTGAAAAAAATTCAAGCAGCTATCTTTACAGAATCCAAAAGTAATCTCTTCTTCCTCTCACCAACATGAATCAAGTCTTCTTTACCTGCTGTGGCTTTTCCTCCTATATAGATTGTCTTCCAGCTTGCACCTGTACCACCCTCGGAACACCTGAGCTACCAGACATCCACGCTAAATCCACACGTGTTTTCTCCTGACCAGTTCAAGGCCAGTGCAAACCCAGTGTAGCTAGGCTATGTTCCGATTTGCCACTCGCAGCACAGGGAAATAAAGATCTCACTGGGGAGGCAAGGGCTGTGCTGTCTGGATTTCTGTGGAACTAGCTGCTCTCTATTCTGTTGTGTATTCCCAGATTCAAATCCATCCATGCTCCACTGTGGCAAATTCTTCCTCATCAAGGCAGTTCTTTCTCTGTGTGCAATTCCATCCCTCCTCAGGCCAGCAACAGCCGATCATCCTGCCACAGAGCTGTTGGGAGGCTGTCTAGTCCATCTTGCTGCTCGGAGAGGATCTAACCAAACCACGAGCACTTCATACAAAACAATACAAAAGACAAGTCAGAAATGAGTTATTTTCTTCAAAACAGTAACTCTGTTATATAGTCTATTGCACATGTAGAAAGACCTCATGAAAGGAATACAACCAAAAAAGCAATTGTTGGTTGTGTTTTCACAAGCTTGGACTCTAATTTTTGCAGTCTCAAGATCTACCACTGCAACGAGGTTTCTTAGCCCAATTATACAAAGGGACATTTTCCAAGTGCCTGTTTTCTGAAGGTTTTCAGAAAGGTTTCTGAAGGTTTCCTTGGAGAAACACACTTGATTTTCTAATAAGCACAGCGCTCCCTAAGTCATGCTCATCTGAAAAGCCAATCACCTGTTCTTTGGCTATCCTGGCTTTTGATTTAGTGCTCTTGATCCTAAGTGAGAGCTCTGCAAACAATAGCAATGGTAAGGGTATAAAAAGCCACTCGACGTTGAAGCTGTTTTAGGCATCTGGAGCAAGAGCTGTCTATACGCGTTTTCACTGCACTTTGCATTTGGAGATTTTCTTATTTATCACTGCACGCAACGCGCAAGCTTCTTCATGCAATTTTAAGCACTTAAAGATGGCTCCAATTTCCTTCCATCACGCTAAAAACTGCCTTATTACCTACCAACCACGGATATTTTGTGTCTCTTTCTCCTTACAACGAGGCTAACAAACCTCCCGTTTGGGATTACACACACAAATATCCACCCTAGGGGTTCTTTTTGGAAGTATTTGTCCGTGTGCTATCAACTTAAATTGTAGGTTTAACTATTCTTTAACTCTACTGATGATTCTTTTCATGTCTTTCTTTGCTTCTGGTGGTCACATATCTCTTATTTTCAGTATAATTGCCTTATCACTGTGCAACACACAGAATTTTGACGAGCTAAAACTAAGACCTGGCTCTAACTCTGGCACAAAACAAGGTGCCAGCACCACTGCAGGACTGTGAGCTTGGATGTTCTTCTCCTGCCGTGAAGGCCATGAGCACGTGACATTCAACAGGGCTAAAGCTGCCAAAATGTGGTTTTCTGTTTGGTGACACTGAGTAATGTTTGAAAGATCTAGTATAAAAAAAAAAAAAAAAAAAAAAGGTACTTGAAGCAAAGTTGACCAGGCAATAAAGGAAGAAGGAGAGTTAGTATCAGAGACAACAGCTGAGCACTTCCTAAACAACCTCACCCCACAA
>JAVFHW010078585.1:6231-51738 GCA_032159205.1 Eurystomus glaucurus suahelicus | reverse complement strand
TGCATACTACAAAATATTTTATTGAGATCCCAATGTAGAAGATCAATCTGCAAAGTAGAAAAAAAAAATTCTTCAGATTTAATGCATTTTTTGTCACCATCATTGTATACCAGTTTTCCTGTATTTTTTTCTTACAGTTTTCTCCTTTTTTCTTCTATTTAACTCTTACCTTTCTTGTCACTCACTTTTCCAATCTTTTTTCAGATTGGTGCTCTGAATGTTATTTTGGGCCACAGATGTCAATCAGCATTGCCTACTGAAACATTCTCACTCCTTTTCTGAAGCTCAGCAGTTCATTCTCCTGTATGATCTTGTTTTTCTTGTTATATTGTTATTTGCAGTCTTTTTTCATTTTATTCTAGTCTACGATATGTACATAAAATCTATTCCTTCTTTGCCTGTCTCGGTGGGACATTATGAGATACATCTGGTTAGAAGGAAACAGCTTTAGGGCTCTTAGCAAATCATGCTGTATAAAAGAATTAAAATGGATATAATGTTTCTTTTCCCAAAGACATCTGTAGACAATATATTCGCTGTTAAACTACCAAGTGATTCTATTTGTTCTTCAGCTGCCAACAATAGCCCAAAGCATTTAATTTACACAGTAATCTTTATCATCACACTGTTCAATTATGTGATTACTTCTGCTTATTTTCTGTGGCCAAGTTCTAAACTGAAATAAACTTTCTTTTGCCCTTACTAAGGATTAAGTACCTATAAATGAAATAGTTCTTTTAAATGTGTTTACAAGAAAATATATACTTTTATGTATGACACACCAACTAAAAGCTGGAAAACATGCAACGTCTTTATAAAGATTAGTGTTTTTTGATTCTCAATAAAACAAATTACTCAGTTATATGGTAGCCAAAATATATGGCAACACTTTTTCAAGAACTCTGTAAACTTATATTTTAATAGTAACAGCTTAAATACTTTTTGAATTACTTATGGAATATTTCATTGGACTGATGATTTTGACATTAGAAAGTTATTTTAAATAAAAAAATGCATAAAATTTAAAATAGAAAAAGTAAATAAAAGCTTTTTTAAACTAATTTAATGTCATTTTTGTTTAAAAACTGTTAAAAATTGTTGCTCTGTAAAGAAACGCACACATGTATAAAATCATATTTTAAGAAAGTCACAAGACTTGTTTTAATAGTGAAAAATATTATCTTTTGTATGTCAAGAATTATTAATAGTCAAATTTAAGAGCTAAATGGCAAATTAATGACTCCATAAATCAATATAGAATCTTCTGTAAAACCAATCTATACATGAATTTTTCTCACTCAACTGTAAGCAGTTTGTTTTGAACTTCTGATGTTTTTGAGAGATGTTCATGCCAAATGAATCACACATACTTTTGTATAATATGAACCAATATTTTACTCATTCACTATACATCCATTTAAACACATAATTATGCATTTTGTACACAAGCAAATCCTGTGTGGCACCAAAGACCTAATCTTGAGTTTTCCCAAATAAATGCAGCTTGTGTTGAATACCATCAAAATAACTTTATAACTGCTCTTCTAATTCCAACATTGAAATATGATGAAATAAAATCCTGTTTAACAATCCAATATGGCATGCATACAGAACCTTACACTACACATAATACTTCCAGAAATTCCTATTATCTAAATATAGCGGTTATTTAGTTTTCATTATTTCACATGTGAGCTTTTTTGAGGGTGGGATTGGAAGTGTGATCAAAGATCACATATCAGAGGCTGTAGAGTGGGAAAATAAGCTAGTTAAAATTCTGCTGCTCTTTGCAGAAAGATAGATTAATCAGTCTATTTCAATCTTTCTAGTCCTTTGTAGAAACAGTTACAGAATGCAAATATTTGTAAACCATATATATTTACGAATTTCAGTATTATTTCAAAACCAAAGTTATATTAAAAAAATCAATATATCTTTCTTATTTGCAATGTGCAGCTGCTCAAGCAAAAGGAAATAAAAGTCCAGAAGTATCACTTGTTTCTTACAAACTGTTTTTTAATTTCTACCTGAAAATTATCTTTAAGCACTCTTTCCCTATGATTTCAACACTTTTCTCCTAACATGTTATAAGGTTTTTTTCTTTCCATGGTATATGTTCATGCAAAGATTAAACATTTCTATTTAGAAGATATTGTACTGTTGTATACAAAGTTTGTGGTCAAATTCCCATTTGATTTTCATTTTATATAATTATACATATGTTAGTGAAAGGGTATAAATTACTATATCTCATTAGGTACTGTTTTTAATGAAGTCTTCAGAGTTATACCACCTAAAAGTATGTATAAAAATTAATGCTAATATTCTATCAATATTATCAAATATATATGCTTTATTGAAATTTGTCTTGCACATTATTTACACATAACATAAGTACAAGGAGCACAAATCTACAGCTCAGTAACTAGTCAAGATTGATTTATGCTGTAGGGATGATGTATATCAGCTGAGAAACAACCTTGTCATCCTGCTAACAAAAATCTTACCTACATAGAAAATTTAGTATGTTTTTCTTATGTACTCATTCCAGACCAAAGTACTTCTGGTGTTGATTCTTTCTGTCATTTGATTAACACCTTACTTCATCTTGGCAGGGAGGTAAAGAGATAATTTTTGACTGCCTAAGGAATCTGATTCTCAAAATAATCAAAAAGTGGGATACATGAACTATAAAATGAAAATGGCATACGCAATGAATTCATGGAAGGATAATAATAATAACAGAACCAACAATAATAATAATAACAGCTTTGATGTTTCTTTAACAAGGGCTAATAGTACCTAAGCAAAAAAAAATCTTAATTTTTCAGTATGCTTCTAACAGCATGGAAAACAATCTTTCACAATTCAGCTTAGAAATTCACTTAATACAGGAAATAAATATAATCACAAAAGAACAGAGATACTTCGTCAAAGGGACAATATTGTTATTACTATTACTTATGAAGTTGAAGCCAATATGGTATTTAGACCTCATTCAGGTATCATTGAATTCACTTCAAAAATTCCTCATTGACCTAAAGGGACTTTAGTTAATCATTCTCTTCCAACTGTTCTTGAGTCTTCCCTGCTGGGAATTTAGTAGCTCTGTACAATAGACAACCCTACTTTTTGGTGTTGCTTAGCAATCCCCAATCAGTGTGATGAAAGATGGATTTTTACTCACAGTGACATTAATGTGAACATTAATTTCTATCATACTGTTTTACAATTTTCTACCTGTGTTGGTTGCAGTAGCTGAAGGATGATGAAAAAGTAAAGAAAATAGCTGTCTTCACTGAAATTGTTAAATGTTCTCAGTCCCTGTGCATCAGTACAATCATCAGCATCAATAGAACCATTTATGAAAGCATAAATGTGGGTGCCTATCAGACACAAAGAAACCATGTTGCTTATTTCAAAGTGTAGAAACTTAGAATGTGTAATGAAATGGTGATTCAGGTGTAACAGGAATAGACACATTTATTGCGTAATTTATTTGCAACAACAGTTTCATATAAATGGTCAGTAAGAGTCTTTTGAGAGCATGAGATTTTCCTTTATGTAGTGTATTGTATATAAGAATATTTTGTCTAAGAAGGGAGGAAAAGGGTTTTTTTACTAACATCAGCTTGTAGACATATTCTGATGAAAATATTTTGTTCCGGAGATTGCAAAGTAATTCTCAGTAATTGCATGCAAATTCTTTGCTTCCATCTTGCTTTGAGGCTTCAAGACTTACTAGTAAGAATGCACATAGAATTAATTTGCAGATCAGTAGATGGCTAGTTCCTCCACAGAGACCAAAAAGCAGTCTGTGTCACTGCTTGCGCAATATGAATACAAAAGACACCACTTTCTGCAATTGCAATATGTAAAGGTATCCTACAATGCATCAAGAACTGCCCTTATATAATCAAGCCCTTGTTCCAGAGGGGCAATTTTGTCCCAAATTATACTTACTATAATTGTACGGCACATGAAAAACCATATCAACTTGATATAACTGAGTGTTATCAGGCAGTTGCTTAGAGATGAGGAAGGTGACATGAAAGCTTGAGATAGGCTTTGTTTGCCATGACGTGTCCCAGAGCCTTTGCTTTTATAACAAGACTGATGAACTCCCAAGGCTGATTTTAGGAAAAAATTGAGCAACACTGCTTAAAATAAAAAAATGCCAAAGATGTCTGTACAAGGGATCAGTCATCTGTGCTGTCCTCTTGTCCCCCCTCCAATGCCATATATATATGTATCCTCTACTAGTCTTTAATTCACAGGCCTGGTGTCTTGCTGATCTTTGCACAAGACTACAACAAAGCCTTTAGCCTTATGCATTGTTGTATTTGGGACAGAGACTGTACAGTCAATCTATTAAGATATCCTGGCTTCTGTCCCAGAGGCAGAGACAGCCAAAGACTGTAAAAGGTGTTTCTGTTGTTATTCACATTAATTTATCATCTTTGCTCCAGGGTTTCCTGCTATGGACTAAAAAAGACAAAAGAGCACTCTTCCCCACCCATTCAAAGCTAGAAAATCTCTACTTGCCTTTGAGATACATTGTTTCATCACATGGACCATTCATTTCTCAAGCAAATTCTCACATGGGGCATGGTGATCTTAATGCCTCCAGAGTAGGAATTATGGCATCCACCCTTTCTTTTAAGGTCCATTTTGCAGGTGATTGATGAAGAACACTAATCCTTGGAGTCCATAGCCTAATTTAAAACTCTTTGGATCCTCATTATTAGGAAGGGTCACATGAGCCATAGCAGAAGGAGATAAATGGCTTCAGTCACAACGTTAAGTGCCATCTTGATGTCAGAGTGGCAGAATGATAGCTTAGGATTCACACAATGAGTAGCCAGCCTTTCATAAAGATGTGGTGATATAGCTGCAGGGTGAGGCAAGCAAGCTGGAAGCATTGCGTGTGCAAAGAAGACTTACATGAAAGACACACTGAGTTATAAGGCAACAATTGCTGCTGGAAAGCTATGACATAGTGGCCATTACTGAAACTTGGTGGGATGAATCCTGTGACTGGAGTATGGCTATCGATGGCTACAAGCTGTTCAGAAGGGACAGGGGAAGAAGGAGGGGCAGAGGTGTTGCCCTCTGTGTTAAGAACTGGATAGAATGTGAAGAGATGTCCCTAAAGAGTAGCCAAGAGCCAGTTGGAAGCAGGAATTAAAAGACCAAGGCAACAAGGGGAACCTTGTGGTTGGTGTCTAGTACAAACTACCTGATCAAAGGGAGCCTTCAGACAAAACCCTCTTACTCCAGCTACAGGAGGTATCACACTCACAGGCTCTTGTTCTGTTGGGGGATTTCAACCACCCTGACATCTGCTGGAAGAGTAATACAGTGAGCTGTAGACAATCCAGGAGGTTCTTGGAGTGCCTTGACGATAACTTCTTAAGGCAGGAAATAGACAGCCCTACCCGAGGGGATCCGGATCTAATGGTCACCCAAGCAAACAAGCTCATGAGGGATATCAAGATTGGAGGAAGCCTGGGCTGCAATGATCACACTCTGATGCAGTTCACCTCTGTAAGGGTTATGAGTTAGGTGAGAGGCATAGTTAGGACTCTGCATTTTAGGAAAGCAAAATTCCATCTCTTCAAGGAGTTAGTTGGTAGGACACCTTGGGAAATGGTCTTCAGGCATAAGGGATCAGAACAGGGCAAGCAAATCTTTAAGGATGCTTTCCATAGAGCGCAAGACCTCTCAAGCCCCAGGTGTAAGAAATCAAGCAAGGAAGGGAAGAGACCAGCATGGCTGAGTTGAGACCTGCTGGTCAAGCCAAAAGGCAAGAAGGAACTGCACAGGCAGTTCAAGCAGGGACAGGTATCCCGGGAAGAGTATAGGGATACTGCCTGGTTGTGTAGGGCTGAGGTAAGGAAAGCCAGGACATGACTGGAACTGAACTTGGCAAGGCATTCAAAGAATAACAAGAAGGTCTTCTACATTGATGTCAATCAGCAAAGGAAGGTTAAAGAAAGCATACACCCCCCTGATGAGAAAGAATGGCAAACTAGTAACGACAGACAAGGAGAAGGCTGAGGTTCTCAAATTTTTTGCCTCGGTCTTCAATGGCAACCTCTCTTTTCACACCTCCCGAGTTGAAGGACCACAAGATGGGGACCAGGGGGACAAAGTCCTTCCCACTGTAAGTGAAGATCAGGTTCATGACCACCTGAAGAACCTGAGCATACACAAATCTATGGGACCTGATGAGATGTATCCCAGAGTCCTGAAGGAATTGGCTGATGCAGTTGCCAGACCACTCTCCATGATATTTGAGAAGTCATGGCAGTCAGGTGAAGACCCCGGAGACTGGAAGAAGGGAAACATTACATTCATCTTTTAAAAAGAGTAGAAAGGAAGACCCCAGGAACTACCAACCTGTCAGCCTCACCTCTATGTCTGGCAAGATCATGGAACAGATCCTCTTAGAAGCTCTGATAAGGCACGGGAAGGACAGGGAGGTAATTTGAGACAGCCAGCATGCCTTTACTTAGGGCAAGTCCCTACTGACCAACCTAGTGGTCTTCTACAACGGAGTGACTACATCAGTGGACAAGGAAAGAGCTATGAATGTCATCTATCTGGACTTCTGCAAGGCCTTTGACATTGTCTCCCTCAATATCCTTCTCTCTAAATTGGAGAGATATGAATTTGATGGGTGAACTGTTTGATGGATAAGGAATTGGCTGGATGGTCACATCCAGAGGGTAGTGGTCAATGGATTGATGTTGAGATGGAGATGGGTGACAAGTGGTGTCCCTCTGGGGTCCATACTGGGACCAGTGCTGCTTAATATCTTCATGTATGGTATGAACAGTGGGATTGAGTGTACCCACAGAAAGCTTATAGATTACACCAAGCTGAGTGGTACAGCTGACATGCCAGAGTGATGGGATGCCATGCAGAAGGACCTAGACAAGCTTGAGAAGTGGGCTCATGTGAACCTCGTGAGGTTCAACAAGGCCAAGTGCAGGGTCCTGCACCTGGGTCGAGACAATCCTCACTATGAATACAGACTGGTGGATGTTGTGATAGAGAGAAGCCCTGTGGAAAGGGACTTGGGGGTACTGGTGGACAAAAAGCTGGACATGAGCCAGCAATGTGCAATTGCAGCTCAGAAGGCCAATCTCATCCTGGGCTGCATCAAAAGAATTGTGGCCAGCAGATCGAGAGAGGTGGTTCTGCCCCTCTACTCTGCCCCGGTGAGACCTCACCTGGCGTACTGGGCAGCTCTGGAGCCCTCAACATGTGAAGTACTTGGACCTGATGGAGCAGGTCCAGAGGAGGGCCACAAAAATGACCAGAGGGCTGGAGCATCTCTCCTGCAAAGATAGTCTGAGAATTTGGGGTTGTTCAACGTGGAGAAGAGAAGGTTCTAAGGAGACCTTAGAGTGGCCTTCCAGTACCTGAAAGAGCTGGGAAGGGAGTGTTTACAAAGGGCATGTAGTGACAGGACGAGGGGCAATGGTTTTATGTTAGAAAAGGGTAGATTTAGGTTGGACATTAGGAAAAAGTTCTTTACTATGAGGCAAGTGCAACACTGGAGTGAGTTGCCTGGAGAAGTGATGGAGGCTCCATCCCTGGAGACATTCAAGGCCGGGCTTGATGGGGCTCTGAGCAACCTGATCTAGTTAGAGATATCCCTGGAGGGTTGGACTAGATGACCTTAGAAGGTCCCTTCCAACTCATTGCATTCTATGATTCTATAATTCTATTATTTTACTGCAATGCAGTGCAAAAAGAGATGTTAATGTGCTCAAAAAGGCCTGAATCTGAATAATAAATGACAGCAAGGTTGAGAGTGGTTCAGCAAGTCCCCCTGGAAAGACTAAATAGCAAGAAATACACCATGCCACAAACAGTGCTGTAGCATATTCCCTCCCTGGCTTTAGCATCAGTAATTACAAGAATACATATTCTAGAAGGACCATCTAAAGGACCTGAAGGTGTTCAAGTCCATGGGACCTGATGAAATCCATCCACAGGTCTTAAGGGAACTGGCAGAGGAAGTTGCAAGGTCACTGTCTGTCATATCTGAAAAGTCATGGTGACATGGTGAAGTTCTGAAGGGGTAACGTAACCCCAGATTTCAACAAGGGAAAAAAGAAAGACCCAGGAAACTACAGGCCAGTCAGTCTCACCTCTGTACCTGGTAAGATCATGGAGCAGATTCCCTGAAGACTCTGCTAAGGCACTTGGGAAATGAGGACGTGATTGGTGGCAATCAACTTGGCTTCACCAAGGGCAAATCATGCCAGAGAAAATTTATGGCCTTTTATGACTGAGTTACAGCATCACTGGATAAGGGAAGAGCAAACATCATCTGCATGGACCTGAGCAAAATTTTCAATACTGTCCCACATGGCATCCTGGTCTGTAAATTAGAAAGATATGGTTTTGATGGATGGAACATTGAGTGGATAAAGAACTGGATGGATGGTTGGACTCAAAGAGTCATGATGAACAGCTCAATGACCAAGTGGAGACCAGTGCTGAGTGATATTCCTCAGGGACTGGTACTGAGACTGGTGTTAATTAACATCTTTGTCAGTGCCATGAACAGTGGGATTGAGCGCATCCTCAGCAAGTTTGTGGATGACACCAAGCTGAGTCGTGCAGTCAACACACTGGAGGGAAAAGATGCCATCCCAAGGAACCTTGACAGGCTTGAGAGATGGGCCCATGCCAACCTCATGAGGTTCAACAAGACCAAGTGCAAGGTCCTGCACCTGGGTTGGGGCAATCCCAAGCACAAATAAAGACTGTGCAATGAGTGGATTGAGAGCAGCCCTGAGGAGAACTCACGGGTGCTGGTTGATGAAAAGCTCCACATGACCCAGTAATGCACGAGTACAGCCCAGGAGGCCAACTGTATCCTGGGCTGTGTCAAAAGAAGCATGGTCAACAGGTCAACAGAGGCCATTTTCCCTCTCCACTCCACTCTTGTGACACCCCACCTGGAATACCACATCCAGCTCTGGAGCCCCAAATACAAATGGGACATAGATATGTTAGAGAGGGTTCAGAGGAGGGCAACAAAGATGATCAAAGGACTGGAACACCTCTTCTATAAGGACAGGCTGAGAGAGTTGGGGTTGTTCAGTCTGGAGAAGAGAAGGCTCTGGGGAGACCTCATTGTGGCCTTTTAGTATCAGAAGGATGCCTACAAGAAAGCTGGGTAGGGCCTTTTTATAAAGGCTTGTAGTGATAGGACAAGGGGTTATGGCTTTAAACTGGAGGAGGGGAGATTTATATTAGATGTAAGGAAGAAGTTCTTTCAAGTCTGAAAGTTTACTTACTTCAGGGTTTGACTCTCTGTTCTGACCAGCAACTTCAGTGCATGTTTCTTCAACGTTATCAATGATTTTTTTATTGTAACATGGAAACATTTGACATAGACTCACTGAAGATTTTGAAACAGAAAATATAAGGAGTTAGCATCTAAAATGATAATATTCTATCAATTTCCTCTTTTTTACATAAAGGACAAAACTTTTTGCACTGTCTTTTCTCTATATTTTACAGCATAAAGAATGCACATTGTTAAAGCAGTGACCTTCACAGGCAGGACAATTGGCTGTTTTTTTTCATTCTTGAAAGATGAAGGTTGGGGTGTTTTGTGATTCAGATAACCTTCATTCACAGCTAGTTAACTAAGTATTGGATTTTATAAAGAAATTAAGACACCACACATTTGGATTAGTAGTGTTTGCCATCATTCATACTCAATAATTGAGGTCACAGGGATTATAAACTCTAATGTGCCAAATTGAATTCACCAGCAACAATATAAAATCCTTTAATTATCTGCTTTGGGGGCAATGGATTAACTAGAGCCTGTCAGTAACAAATAGACATCCTGTTTCCTTTTTCCTTTTTTTTTTTTTTTTTTTTAAATATATTTTTAATAGGCCACTGGTAATTCTTTAGCCAATAAATATAAAAATAAAATCTAACCCAGATCTTCCCTGTTTCTTAAGAGGTTTTACATTACCTTTTAATCACAGTCACTGTATATTTGCATAGTTACCCTGTTACATAGTAGATAACAAGTGGAGTAAATCATAGCTCTTTGTCACTTTCAGCCATTTATCACAGAGAATCATATTACAGGTCCGTACTTAAAATGTCATTTGGCTTAGTCATAAAATGATAACTAAAAAGATAGATGCAGGAAGAAAGATATATAAGTAGTTGCAGTGTTCTCCATTTCATTTCTTTCTTAGCTGATCGTTGTGTTCTTAAAGTTCTTCTCTGATTTAGGTCACTAGAAGATAAGCATAGTTCTTTTGTTCTTCTCATTAAATGTTTCACATTCACTAATGAAATGCTGTCAAAAATCTCTCACTCAAATTCTCATTAATAAACTTCATTAGTATCGAACTTTTAGTTGCTAGAAGTTTTTTCTCATATTATTTCATAGTGTTGTTAGCAATCTGTCTTTACAAAGCAGTAGGTCCCTTTTCAGTTAGTATCCTCCTAGAAACTATTGAAAAAAAAAAAAAAGACAGAAGCATTCATTGTTTCACAAAATATTAGGTTGTTAATATCCTCCATAATAACAAACCACAGATGCTAAATAAGCATTCTTCTTCTCTATCATCAATTTGTTATATTACTTCAGATCATATTCTGCTTTGGATTTTTATTTCTAAACCGTGATTTTCTTAAACTTTCCTTTTTATATGCAATCTATCAGATGTATTTTTGATGAAAAGTGACCATAAGAGGAGAAAGTGGTATTGTTGGTTTAGGTTTTAGTCTCTGCCTGAGGTTCCCTTTGTGCTGTTTTTACTTGGTGATTAAGAAGACTTCTAATTCAAGTCCTGTAACAGTGGTGAATATTTAAGACATCAATAGATATCATACTTTAGAGGAAGAAGCTTATAAGAGTAAGAGAGAGAATTAATCCCATCTCATTCACTCAAGTTCTCAAAGTCACTATATAAAAAAAATTAAAAGCATACAAGTGGAGACAATGGCAATGAATATCTGTGCCACAGTGACAGATATTCAATCTGATCAAACTTAGACATTCACACTATTGATGCCTACATCTGAGCTAGTAATTTAAAGTCCCTTCATAACTAATGAAGAGAATAGATGTTTCAAAGAGATTATTCATCTCATTCTGAAGGAAACACCTAAAAAAGGTCAGGTGAATCAAGCCTTGAAAGTGGCTATTTCTCTTCATAAAAGAACAGAGTGATTAACTAGGACAAAGATGTTTATCCTCTAGGTTGCCTTAAGGTAGACAAGAGGAATCCTTTCATTCAGCTTACAAGTTTTCAAAGCCACTATGTAAAGAAATAAACAAAAAAGCATGCAAATGGAAACAATGGCAATGAATACTGAGTATTGTCAGGTGTTTTTATTAACAGCTGTGAAACAGTAGGATTAAAAGGGGAAGATGGAAAGATAAAGGCCTATGACAGATAAATTATATCCATTGTTGCAGAATTTCAGGAACCTCACTAAAGTTTTGTTCTCTTATTTCTACTATTTTTTTCAGAGTTTTTCAGACATGGTTATTTTTATTTTTTTTTAATTCTTTCATATACCGTAGTGTGGAAAGGAGTATATATAATCCAAATTTTCTACCTGCTTTTCTGAGCAGCCTTTAAACCAATAAAGGCAGGTATTTTGGTAACCGTTTTGTTATTCATGAGAGAATAAACTGCATAATATATGTAAGCCAAGTAAGTATTTTTTGCTTTGCCGGAGTAAATATGTTGTAGTATTCTAATTGTTATGGTTTACATATACTGTTGTCCAGTGTTTCAAGTACTTAAGTAAAAATGCACTAATCTTAGACTATGATAGATGAATTATTGTCCTTATTCACTGTTCTTTGGCATTGGTTTACTGTGACAATAACCACTTCATTGTTTAATGGAAAACAAAGTGACATTTCAGTGGCAAAGCTTCATCTTCTCAAGACTTTATTACATAATTGAAAGGATTGATTAATGTTGATTGGATTTTGTCTGAGGACATAGTCACTTCCACATCCACTGGATTTAACAGTCACTTTTTCCAGTCTTGGGAAAATCAAAATCCTTTTGTTCGTTCTTTACATAATCCTTCTGAAGCTGCTGAAAAAAAACCCTATAGAAAATATCACTCTTTTTTATTTGTCATTACAGAAGTCTCTGTGTTACATCTCTTTTTGTTTCGTAAGAAAACCCAGTTATGCAACTGGAATGACACATTTTCCCCCAACTCTTTAGGTGGTCCTGTATGTGTGGTGAACCGAACCACATATTATGAATTTCTGCCTTATTAAAACAGCGAGCAAAGAACCATGACTTCCATAAATCATTGCGAGGTCTTCCAGAAGCCGGAAGTGGGATAACACAGGACATAAATATCAAAAAAGAAAACAAACTTTCTCTTTATCCAGCTCACTGCATGAAGGAAGCACATTACTCCTGCCAAGCACACACCCCCCTCCCCCCCCCCCCCCCTCGCCCAGGGGGGGGGGGGAGGGGGGGGGGGGGAAGCTGAACTGAGCTACCAGCGCAGCCCCCCTGGAGAAGCCAAATGGCCAGGGGAGGAGGGAGCAGCCACCACGAAGAGCCGCTGGGCAGAACTACTGACTCCCACCACTTTAGAAATACAGGGGAAAAAAAAGCCACACCGCCGAAAGCTGCGCTGCCAGAAAAGCCGTGCCAGGAAAGCTACAAACTGCTGACGTCACTGAAACAGCCAAAGTCTGCTGGCTGGGCATCACTGCTGTTCCATGGGAACCATCTTCACATGCTGGAAAAGGGTAGAGAACTGATGTCTACACACACACCCCCACACCACACCATTCACACGTATGTTATATTTTTGGACATAATTGACTTCTTGTTTCACCCTGTCCTCTCCGTTGGTTCCAATTCTTCTTGGGGACGGGTGTGGTACCCCTTGATATCATAATATTTCCATAGAGCAGATATGGTTTTATTCAAATATATTTAGTAATAAACTTGTTGAACACTCATTCTGTCTCCGTAATTGCCTACAAGCCTGGTGGGGAGATATTCCACTTGGCCCGCAATCCCTCTCCCTTTAGAAGGTGGGTCGGACGTCTGCGCACCGACTGAGACAGTATGTAATAGGCAAGCCTTATATATCAGGTTTGCTCCTTCTCTCACTGCTATTGCAGGAGCACCTTAACTTCATTCTAAGTTCTTCTCATCAATTCCCTCTGCCACCAAGCAGAAGGTGACAATGTGTAAGAAAGTATCTGCCCTTGGAGAGGAAAAGTAGGATCTTCTCTCAATGACAAGAGTCCTATTGCCTCCTTAAAGACAGCAGGTGCAATAAACTCTATTCTTCATATCTCATTCTCCAGCTGACATAGATTTTCCTTCTTTTTTTCCAATTACTCTGCCTTTCCTGCAGGAAAAACAAACAAACAAACAAAAACCAAGCCAAAACAAAACAGCAATGTGAAAACATAAAAAGTTTTACTTTCTTAATAAAGCAAAATTGAATTTTGCTTAGCAGAGACGCGTTGTGTTGGCATTGTCTGTGTCCAATGTGTGGCTTATGCATGAAGACATTGCTGTTACACTTTTGACACTGAAAACTGAAATGGAGCTTCACTTTCTCAAACGTACAACTGAGACATGAACCATCTTTAGTGTGTACATCAGAACAAAATGTTGCCTTTTGTGGCTTATGTGACCTCTGACCTGTTCCAATGGGAGATCCAAAAATGAGAGGATAAAGAACTGGGTTGCAGTGTGGTCTAGAAAGCTTGTGAAGCTAAATGCATTCTGTTGAAGAGCAGAATCCACCAGCAGCAACCATTAGGAAGGGCTCAGACTCCTAAGAAGATGGGCTTTGTACCAACCAGGGTTGGTGATTTAGAAATATAGTGAAGCTATAAGGTCTATTCCTTGAAATAGCAAACACTGATTAAGTGTATCCTCTTACCCTATAATCACTGCTGATTTCTAGTTTAAAGTTTCGTGAAATAAAATCACCAGCTATCTTTTAAATATCTATAAATTCTGGATAGTCAGAATAATTTTTAATGAAATCCCATTGATTTCAATAAGGTTATATGAAAGTTTAATCCTTAGAATGTACTATAGTTGTATAAATCATAAAAAAAACTAAAGACACCTCCCAAACTCCCCCCCCCACACCTTCTACTACATCAAAGTAGATTAGAGCTGTGAAATTTTTTTGTTAAAATTAACAATTTTTTATGGCATAATTACATATTCAGGGTTTATTTTATTCTTTGCAACACCCTCAAACAGTAGTGTTGTATATATTTCCTTTAATTATCTTTCTATTGTTTAAAATAGAAAATTTTTTAAAGACCATTTAAATTCAGAATCTGCAATATTCTTTTAGATTATTTCTAGATTAATTATTTTTATTAATAGGTTGAACAGATGTTTTTCTATTTAGTTAGTATCTTTTAATAACTTATTTCAAAGGGTAGTAAGCAAGAGAATTGTCACTTAGAAACAGATATATTCTGTAGTTGCTGTTAAACCACATAAGCTTCTACAGTAATCAATACATAATAAAAAATATATTTAATTATTTTATAATTGCATGCAATTATATATTTTGAATGTATTTAGATTAGAATGCTGAAGAAGCCATTGAGCATATAGAGGTTAATTATGTTCCTCTATATTAACTATGCATAGCATGTTATCTAATTTTAAATGCAAATCAGTTAGATAACATAAAATACATTTTAATTTTAAGATTGTGAAGTAATAATGATATATTTACTGAAAATGGGCTTTTAAAATTAAAATTACATTCTTAACAATTACATCTATCTATTCTAATACCCTGAACTGACAACTTATATATGAGGATTGCAAGCAAAATTTTTGAGGCGGTATGATTACAATTTTTTTAAGATGAATTTACCACAAGGAAAAATACTGTTGTGTGAAGAAAGGAGCAGTGACACATTAATAAGAGGGTTATATTTAGCTTTTGAGGATAATGAACATCTGGACTATCATATGTAGCAGTGTCACTTCAGTAGCAGTATTGCAATTTGTATATCTGTCAGCGTTTTCCATTTAATTCTTTTTTTTTTTTTTTTTCCCTGTAAAGAAACCTTCATATATACACTGATAACATGTGAGGGGACAAGTGTAAAAGTGATTTAGTGCTAGGATCACATAGACCTCTGCTTATCTTAAAAATCACCAAACTAGAAAACATTTGGTAATCATAACAGTAAGGAACATACTTTCAGTGAGCTATGCATGAAACAGTGCAGATGGTACTTCATTCACAGAACCTGACTGTACATGATCTGTTCTCTTTATTTCAGATGCTCTTTCCTAGCCATCTACATAGTACAGATGCTTTTCACAACAGGATAATGCAAAGTATGTGCACTTTTACTTCAGTTCCTAATATTCCTGGTGTTTCCTTCAGACAACTTGCATAAAGAACAATAAATTACAGAATGCTACAGAAAAACAAAATATACAGGCATGCTACATTAAGATGATTTGTTCTGCAAAGCCAGAATGCAAGAGTTACAAAATACCCAGTTGTTTGGATGTTCTGGAAATCATGTACATCTTCATCAGGAAGTAACAATTACAGGAAAAAGAAATCATATTCAGTCCATATGGTCTTGGCTGAAGAAGAACAACAAGGAATAAATTTTCAGATAATGTGATGCCAAACTGTAATTAATCTCCAGTGAACAAGTGTGAATGGAAACCTTAAGAATATCCTAATAGAGGTTTTTGTTTTGTTTTGTTTTCTTTTCTTTTCTTTTTAATGAAATAGCAAATACCTTTCCCTGATACATTGGCAAAGTACCAGCAAAATGTCATATGTATGCTCTTGGAGCAGAGAAGCTCTTTAAAAAATATAATAAACTATTGAAAAAAAAGAAGGAATAATAATAATAAATGTTCCTTTAATGCCACTGGGGAAATCTCTGAATGGTTTCAGATTAAACTCTCAAATAAAACTCAAACTTGTGAAAATATCCAGAGTAGAATACTAGCACATTGGAGTAGGGGGAAGAAGCCACTGGAAATAAAATTGTAATGCAAAATGTCAGTCATTTGTAACTGTCAGTGTCATTACCCATGCTATCCATTATAGCACATTGCATCAAATCTTGAGTTACTCCTTATTCTTTGAGAGCCAGGTGGTTCTTCCACAGCAGCAATGCTTACAATGTTTTTTTCCAGGTAGATATGTACATTTAATAGCTAACACAGAATAACTCTTACTGATTATGATCTCCCATTGATTGAACTCCACACTGCGCAAAGAAGGATATACAAGATGCATATGTCTAATAAATCGTCTGTGGTTGCTACTGTAACATTGTTCTACAGATCCAATACAGCTTTATATCCATATGACAGAACTACTTAGGGGAAGCAAGAATCTACTAGCTATAACATTAACTAATTTCACAGTTACGCTTTGTGGCACCCACCCTTCTAAATATCAGTCACTGTTACCAGTTTTGTTACTTGAATGCTTTTGTATTATCTTCTGTATTACTGATATTTGGACCTAATTATATCTAATTTTTTAAGACTTTTCATATTTCTAGCAACTTTTCTTCAAAGAGGTTGGTTTCCTAGAAGGACCTTAAGATTAAGTAAGAGCTTACTGTCTTTATTTGGTTGGGTAGAACACTCAGAAATGGTCATTTATATCAGTTACTAAAACCATTCAACAAAATGATTTGCTTTTAACACAAGAACAGGGCAAGCCAGTACTTTAACACCTTCTATAAGGCTCTTTCATGGGAAAAACATGTCAATCCCTGGGAGTGACACTTGAGTCTATGTAAGTTTTGCTAGTGATTATAAGTTTCTACTTTTCAGAGCATAGGCTGAATTTAAAGACAAAAATCTCAGTAAGTGAAAGATGACATAAAACTTGAATAAAAAAAACATAAAGAACTGAAAAGAAACAGAAATTTCAAAATGCAGTTATAATTTTAAGAAAAGAAGAAAACAAGACCTACAAACACAATTAATAGGGAATGGAAACTTTACACTAAACCTGAGCTAAAATTTCAGTAAATGGTGCTTTTGGTAGTGTAGGAACTCAGTTACAGCTGGTCTAGTATCCTGATTTTTTTATAGCTAATATCAGCAAAACATCACAGAAAGGAACTCCATTAGCTGACACTCAAGTATGTCTATAACCTCTAGACTGCAAGTTATATCCCTAAACTTGTGATTTGGTAGTTTTTCTCTAAATAATACAGTCTTTCCATCAGATATAAATATAAAAAGTATGCTCATTGCCACTATAACAAAATCTATCAATATTTTGATAAAAAGGCTAGTAATGCTGCACAAATTCACAAAATAACTGAGGATGGAGGTCACCTCTGAAGACCACATAATCTAATCCAGAAATCTCAGAAGTCTTGCCTAATATATACTGATCCAGAGGAGAAACCTGAACCATTAACTGAGAGGCTGAATTAAGTTGTAAATTGTGGAAGACAATGAAAAAAGGAGTAAAACAGACAGTATCTCACCCTGTTCATGAGTTTGCATACTCTAACCCTTTATTTTTAGGGGAGAGAGACAGTAAAGGTATTCTTTGTAAAACTGACTCATAAAGTTGTCCCTATTCATGTTTTCTGGAGATTCGTCTTCCTGTTTGTCAGCTCAAGACATGCAACTGCTATTAAGATGATAAATTTCCTGGCTATATTTTGGAACATTATAAAGAATCAATTAAGAATTAAGTAACTAAAATAAACACAACCACCGCATTTGCATCTTTAGTGTACAAACAGTGCAGTGAGGTTACTTGTCAACTAGACTTCTTTCTAGATGCAATGTCAGCTGGTACCCCTCCAGCTTATCAAGGAGACTGTGATACTATTTAAGTAATAAAAAAATTGTGGTTAATATGTCCTTGCAAAAAAAGGTCACAAGGTAGATATTCATCTGCAAGTTTTTTGTCAAGTTAAGGACACATTTTAAAAGAGCTGATACCAGAAGGTGACCTAGACTAAGCAATAACATGGCAATAACAACATCCACAGTACCTGCAAGGTATTAGAGTTGACATATGCTTGGCAAGAACACAGCCACGTCTGAAAATCCAAATTTTTGAGATAAGCATCCTTATGCAAACTAGAAATAAAACATATATATTTCAAAACTGCTTTTTTGGATAGTGATAGGGTGCTATATTCAGACAAGATGCTATATTTAAGTTTTCATACTTAGGTATGGCATTGGCTTAAAGATTTTGAGCTAGATTTTGACCATAAACATCATGCAAGGCTAAGCCTCCCGTGTTTCCTAACTTTATTATATTTTTAAAAATTCTGTTTTAACCAAAGAAATTTTGGTGTTTAAGTCTTCTAGGTTTGAAAACTGCAGCAGTTGATGAATAATTTTGGCACAAAGTCAGAGATAGCAAAACAGCAATTTCCAATGATTATTCATAATAACTTTTTAATGAATGTGTTGGTTTACATAATTTTAATTTTTTTATAAATGTTTTGAAAAAAAAACCTCTTCTGTGTACTGTTAGTTATAAACTTTCAATGATTTATGGTATTTAGAAAGAAATTAGTACATTTGATGGAACTATGGAATGAGAGATAAAAAAGGAATTTTACACTTGATCGGAAGTAGCAGTTTCTAAGGGTTGGGGTTTTTTTCTAATTTATAAAAATCTATCTCTAGGATTTTAATTTTTTTGTGTGTGGATTTAGCCTGTAATCAAAAGGATCATGCTAATTTAAGAAAAACCTCACAATATTCAGAAGTTTCTTCTATCTCAGGTTTATCATTAAAAATTCAGTTTAAAATAATGTAAAGATGTTCTTGACAAAATATTAATAAGAGAATTTGTGCAGGTGACAAACAGTGACCTGTTGCACAAAAAAAAGTTAATGGAGGAGGAGATTGGAACTGTACAAATGGCAATATATCTAGTTAGGGGGAAAGAACTAAGTAAAGAAGACTACTAAGGTGGACTTTTAAAGACAATCATACCACAACTATAAGGGTTTGGGACGGTGAAATAGAGCTAAAAGGGAGAAGTAAATTGGGGTCTGATACTTTTATATGGAAAGACAGTAAATGTAGTGACAGGGGGAAAAGGGAATAAAACAGCAAACAGAGAGGACAAGTGGGACGATATGGGAATATCTGTCTCTAGTCAAACTTCCAACCACTGCAGCTTGGCCTAAAAGTGTAAACATATTGCATGTCTGCAATTCTGTCTGAATTATCCCCATGATTAGGGAATACCTGGAGTGAACTTCATAACAGGATTCCCACTAGAAAAGTCACCTTAATAAGTATGAAATTTAGACAATGAGATTTCTTAATAAACTGTCAGTTTTATTAAAAAATGTCAACAGTTAAGATATTAACAACATTTTGGACCTACGTGAATCTTTCACTTCTTCAGTAAAGTGTGAAACATTTTATTATTGACTTTAGTAAGAGAAAGAGCTAATTATGAAATAATCATGGTTGATATTTTCTTTAGTTCAATGGGTTTTATCAGCATATAGGCATCCCTTTCCAAGACTGTAGAAGCAAGATATTAGCCTGTTAAGCTGACTGCAATTTTTCTAGTAGATATACACAGAGATCAAATATTTGTGCTATTATTTCACAGGCATTTTCTTGGAATATTTTAACCAATGTTTACTTCAATTATATACAGGAATAACAAAGAAACATGAGTTGCTCTCAGCTGTCTCTTCACCAGAACGCTATCTGTCAGTTTAACAGAGGAGTTTATAAGATTATTTTAAAAAAAAAAAAAAAAGGACAAACAAAAAACCCAAACTTTTATCACCTAAGTACTAAAAAGCACAAAGGTATAGAATTTCAGAAAGAAAATTCTTAATTGTTTCACTCTAAACTGTATATCTTTTTCTCAAATTGTTTTTTCTTTTTTAAGGTGTTTTCATATCTTAAATGGAACATTCACCTAATATAATAACTTAGAAAGACCAGCACAAAGTAAACTGTTCTATTTAACTTTGTCCCTATAAGGTAATACTAATTTAATGCAATCCCATCACTAATAACCTGGGCCTCATACAAAATAAGTTTATTGTTACTGTGATGTAGGAAAATATGAAACAGTGGTTCACATAAGAAAACCCAGCATAATTTAATTTGTCTTCACTCAGACTTCTGATATTTTCATTCTACAGTTTGCAAGTAGTTCTGTGAAAGATTAAAATAGTGACAGATTAATAGTATCCCTTAATAAATTAAGAAAGTTACATTTCATGCTTAGATGTTCTAATGTTTGGAGTATCACTCTGGAAACTTCCCTTTTACACTCCAACCTGGAAGCAGATTTTCAACACAATTTTAGAAAATGTAGTATATATTTAAGACATGTAAAATAAAGATTTCAGTTAGAAAATAAATTCAGGGATTACTACAGAGGCAGAAGGAAAAACTTACTGTTATAGTTGAAATATAATTTTCTTAGAATACCAGACAAAACACATTAAAGAAGACGGACAAAATCAGTACTATACCACAAGGCCACTGAATAGACCATAAGAGATGTAAAAGCTCCATCGTACCTAAAGTAAGAATTCTGTTCACAGTAAAGTTTTTGCTAAGACATTTTTATTTTCCTTCTTTATTATTCTGTAGAGGCTGGATTTTAAAGTAAGACAGATAGTTATCTTTTTGGATACTATAAAGCTTCCAACAGGAACCCCCAGAAGTGTTTGTGTTCCTTGCATATGTCTACTCTGCAGACTGAACTGGCTGTAAATGAATTGTTCCAAGAATGCAAAGCAAATTAATTGTTTCATCAGAGAGTAATTACACCACAGCTCAGTGTGTTTCAATGCCCTTTTCTGAGAGCAAGAGTTGATACACAGTGTGATGGATGGTAAAGCTATTGAACCTATTTATTTCCACTCTTCTAATGAGTTCACACCAACAAGGGTGAAGCTAGGCAATAGGAGGTCACCTTGTCGTAGTTAATACACATCAGATCAGGAGCATCCTTCTAAAGAGAAAAAAAGTACTATACCTTAACTGATATGCTTAAAGAAGCTTCTTCACAGAGTGAAGAAGTACTCAATGATGTGGAAAGGAGAAGCCTATAGCAGGAGCAGAAAGTGGCAGATGAATGGATATAAGGCCAGCCTGCAACAGACTCACAACCAAGTCCTACAGGGATCCAGGAAGAGTCTAGAAGGGTTTATTAACCCAAGAAGTCACTGGAAGCTGGCTGATTAGAAAAAAGAACCTGCATTGAAAAGTGCACAAAATGTAAATTTCTATTCAAACCTTTACTTAAACCATGCCGTATCTAAGTGTGTGTTACAATATTCAAGTCCCTATAATTACATTCCCCTAAGGGCGTGCATTTAGAGATTGGAAAAGTTTAAATCTTTCATTTACTCACTTCAAGAAAAGCAAAGAAAATAAGAGACATTTTGACTTCAGTAGAAATTTACTTTTACCAGTTTGGTGTTCCAGCTGGAAGTACTGAGTCTGGCTGGGATGGAGAGGGGCATTCATGAAAAGACATAGCTTTTACCAATAAAGTTATCTACTTTTATTATCCATATGCATACAAGACTGTTTAAATAGTTAATGCTGCCTCCATTTTTTGCACTGTTCCCTATGACAAGTAATACCAAATACTCATACTAAAAAAACCCAGCCAGGATGAACCAACAGAAAACTTAATAAATGTATATTTAACAATAATTAATGTATGTATGCATATAATTTTCTAAAGAAAACAGCGCAGGACTCTGCTGCCACTGAAGGCAATTACAAAATTCATACTCATTTCCCTGAGAACAGAATGTAGCTTTTATATGATAGTCTGGTTCCTCATCAGAGCTACTCGTAATATGTTACAAATACTTTAGTGTTTTGAAGGACAGAAAAGAAGGCATAAAGTCCAGAAATAAAAGATTAAAATGATGATGTTAGACTTTCAATTGATGAACTGTTCTGCATACGGAGATAAAGTAATTTATTTCCACAGAGTAAAAAAGGATCAGGGGGCATGAAGTTGAGGTTTACAAAAAGCTTAAGGGAAGGAACAGTATGAATACAAATTGATTTTTGAGTGGAGGGAAACTACCAAAATTAATGAAGTAAGAGTGTTTAAGCTAAGTGTGCTGGAAAATATTTTCCTACAGAAGTTTAAAGAACACAATTAAAAGTCATTAACAGGAGTTTCTGAAGTGTCATCCTTAGCTCAGATTTGCTTAATTTTCCCAAGGAAGTACCTTCTTGATTTAATTATTGATTTAATTTATTTTTGAAGAAACAAGATGATTCCAGAAGTTAATAATGAAAAATAGTTCTAAGGTTTTGAACACCATAGATTGGGGTCTTACAAAGTACTGAAGATGTGGAAGAATCCTCACGCAAATCCTCACTGCGGTTTGATATAAGCAAACAAGCTCATCTGAGACATGACTTTTATCACACTGAAAAAGCAGTGAATATTTGACTTAAGAGAAAAGACAAATTTCACAAACATTTGAGAAAATATAAAGTGAAAAAACCATGATATTCAATACAGTATGTTTAGAAATCAATGTTTTATTTCAGGAAATGGATTTCCAGCTTATCTAGTATCATAAAAGTTCAAGACTTGGTCACTCCATACATAATGTATCATCATGTATGTTTCATTGCAAAGATTAAAAATCATTCTGAATTGAAGATGATATTCCAATAACAAGAATAAACACAAGGGATATTTTGTCAGAAAAAGCAGAAGAATAGAAAGATGATGTCTGCTACTGCATTGAAATTTGGTTGAGTTGAAGTAGTTGTATATAAAAAGAAAAAACAATCTGTGAAGGAAGCCATCAGTTTGGACTGAGATTCTTCCAGCTATACACCAGGATGAACAACTGAACCATGTGGCTGCTTGTGAAGAGACAGCCTCCATCCCCTTTGTAGCCACCCTTTCACTATTGGAATACTGTGACAAGGTTCCCCCTGAACTTTCTCTTCTCCAGGGAGAAAAGACCTTACTCCTTCAGTCTTTCCTCACAGGGCAGGTTCTCCAGCACTTTAAATGTCTTCTTGGCCCTGCTTTGGACTCTCTCCATTCTGTCTGCATCTTTCTCGTATTGTGAGGACCAGAACTGGACACAGTACTGCATGTGTGCCCTGACAAGTGCTGAGTAGAGTGGGATGATAATGTATCTATTTCTGTTAGTAATACCCCTGCAGATGCCGCCCAGGATTCAATTTGCCTTTGTTGCTACAATGGCACACTGCTAGGTCATGTTCAGCTTCTGCACCAAGACCTCCATGTCCCATTCAGTAAGGATACTGCCCAGCCCCACAGAACCTAGCCTGTATTTGGCTTTTTGGCTTACTGGGCTTATTTGTCCCAGGTGTAGGACTTTGCACTTGTCATTGTGAAACTTCAAACTTCATACTGAAGAAAAAAATAATTCAAATTTTGCTTTTTTTTTTTTCACTCTGTGGAGTATTGATTTGTGGGGAAATAAATAAACAAAAAGAAACTGCGTGTCTGGAAAAATACTGCTATATCTCTACAGAAGTTTATTTCAAAAGAATACGCAACTTTTGACAACATAAGTTTTATTTTATAACCAGTAGAAAATAAAATCTCTGAAAGAGGGGGCTTTTATGTTTGTCCATGTTGACATAAAAAGTTGATATCTCTAATTCTGCTTTAAACTGTCTCTTTAATGAGAGTTTATCATTTCACTCCTGCGGATCAAACCTTGACATTCTGTGAGAAACAAGGCAGTTCAATTTTCAGTATTGCCCTGAAAATACCATCTTCTGTTTAAACTTTGTATAAACATATGTAGCATTACTTATCCTTTATTTTCAAAACTGTCGTGGTTTAACACCAACTGGCAACTAAGCCCTACACAGCCACTCACTCACTGCCCCCACAATGGGATGGGGGAGAGAATCGAAAGAGCAAAACTGAGAAAACTTGTGGGTTGAGATAAAGACAGTTTAATAGGTAAAGCAAAAGTTGTGCCTGCAAGCAAAATAAAATGAGGAATTTATTAATTATTTCCCATCAGCAGGAAGGTGTTCAAAAGTAAATCTTGAGCTCTAAGAGACTCAGTTTCTACAGAAGCTACTATTAGGGTAGAAGAGAGATTATAGAAAAACTTTCACTGATTTAGAATTTCTGTAAACACTACCTTCAGCATGATTTCCTGTTCATTGTGGTTGCTGAGATTCAATTTATTCTTACTACATCATCCTATCTGTAAGTGTTAAGCTTATTAGGAACGTAGGCCTCAACACATTAAATTATATGTCTAATTTTGAGAAGGAATAGCAATAATCTATAGATTAATGACATATGCTGATTCTGGGTTTGTATAGTTTAAGAAAGTTGTTCTTAAACCATGTAATAAGCATTAAGAAAAATAGAATAACTATGTGCACATTGTTCAATATTTCCTGGATTGGATTAGATTTTATTAAATGAAATGTTAATATTTGTGCTAGTTTTGACTGAGATAAATTTTTTACCATAGCAGCTAGTATGGGGTTATGTTTTGGATTTTTGCTGGAAACCGTTGATAATACAGGAATTATCTGTTACTGCTGAACAGTGCTTACACAGGGTCAAGGTCACTTCTGCAGTCTTTGAGCAATGACTTCTTTGGAAAGACTATACCCCACCTTTATTACTGCACATGATGTCATATGGTCTGGAATATCCCTCTAATCAGTTTGAGTCAGCCCTCTGGCCATGTCCCCTCCCAACTTTTTGTCCATTCCTATTCTACTTGCTGGAGATGGGGCAGAGTGAGAAACAGAGAAGGCCTTGACGCTGTGCAAGCACTGCTCCGCAACAGCTGAAACATTTGTGTTATGAACATTGTTTTAGTCACAAATCTAAAGACAGCACCACATGGGCTGCTATGGAGAAAATTACGTCCATCCCAGCAAGAATAAGGGAGTGTATATTACTTGCTGTGTGGATTATATGCCTGAAAATATTACATATACAAATAAATATTGAATTTCTGAGTCAACAGTGGAAAATCTGTAGGAATAATAGCAATATTAGTAGTATATACATGCTTCATAATACATTTTCAGAGATATGCTGTCACTTATAACAATTCTTAGACGTTAAGAATGATCTTCACACATCAGTCGCAAAGAACTTTAAATACCATGCAAATAATAAAATGGAACCTCAGCTGACGATGAGACTGGCTCACTGGGACAAAGATTAATCACAGAGATTTCTGAGTTGTATAGCAGTAAAAAGCAAAGAATTAAAACTTAAATCTTGAATAGGCATCATCTTCTACAAACATGTCTGAATTAAAGTTTGAGTCTAGATCAAGAGGAAGCTTTTAAAGCAATTTCTTTATTGTCGGTCCCTACTAAAAATATTTCACTTCATTGTGGAGCACTGTCTTTGCATATGAAATGGATTTTTTCCAGAGAAAATCAAAGTGGAAGGTATGTTGCAGCAATGCACTGAATGCACTTCAGATGCAAATGGGATTTCAGTTCACAGGACCTAACTGAAGCTACTCTGAAATAAAACACCTTAAGATTTGTACAGTGTGATTGATTATACCACAGAATCACAGAATTGTAGAATGGTTTGGGTTGGCAGAGACATTAAAGATCATCTAGTTCTAACCCTCCTGCCATGGGCAGGGACACCTCCCACTAGACCAGATTGCTTAAAGCTCCATTTAACCTAGTTTTGGACACATCCGGTGTTGGGACATCCACAACCTCCTTTGGTAATCTATTCCAGTGCCTCACCACCCTCAGAGTGAATAACTCCTTCCTTACATCTAACCCAAATCTACCTTCTTTTAGGTTAAAGCCATTACCTGGAGCCTTCTGTTCTCTAGGCTGAACAACACCAACTCTCTCAGACTGTCCTCTTAGGAGAGGTGTTCCTGTCCCCTCATCATTTTTCTGTCCCTCCTCTGGACCTGCTCGAGCAGGTCCATGTCCTGACCTTCTTACACTGGAGGCCCCAGAGCTGAACACAGTACTCCAGGTGGGGTCTCACTTGAGCAGAGTAGAGGGGAAGAATCACCTTTCTTGACCTACTGGTCACACTTCTTCTGATGCAGCTCAGGATACAATTTTACTCTACACATCTACTCCTTTTCATCCACACTGATTTCAAAAGTAGCTGTAGACTATATCACTAACAAGAATAATACACTGCAAATATTTTAAGCTAGCTATGTCTTATTTATACTCTTAAAATATCACTATCCCTCCCTCCCTCTCAGACACATACACTTATACCCATTCATACCTCTCTGCTTTCTTGAACTGAGAACAGCAAAAGGCTCAAAATGCTTATTATCAGAACATAGATGCTATAAAAAAAGAATGAGAAAAATAGGAATAACTCTTTGATTGAAACTTTTCTTTTCCCACTCTGCCTTTGCAATGACTTTGCAATTCTTTTCTACTATTGCTTCTTCCAGTCTAACAATTTCCACTAGTTTGCTGGGCTGAATAAACTTCACATAATTCCCTTCCTGGGCTTGGAGGAAAGTTTATTTTGTTACCTCTGAGGTTTGTCTTTGGTCTGTTCTCTAATTGCAGACAGAGTCCTGCTCCTCTGAGGGTCTTCAAAGCTGTATGGCAATCTCTTTCACTTCCGGTTTTCTTTCTCTGGCACTTCAGACATCACTTGCACTTCATACATTTCTTCCCAAAAACACACATGCACATACACAAATATAAAGATAATCAATTGTCTTTAAGGAGAAGGAAATTTCCCCTTTCCTCTAGAGTTTAATGTGTAGACTGGTCAGGACAAAGTAAACAAAAAGTCCTTTGAATTGCTGTGCAATTCACAGTGTTTTGTTTTGCTATACTTGGTTAAAAATACAGTATTTATAAAAATACAATATTTATACTGTAAAATAGAATCTTACAAATAATTTAATTTGTAATTTAATAGTTTAATTTCATCCTTCTTGAGAAGTCTCAGATAAAAGACACGGCCAACCTTAACTTGAGCAAATTAGAGAAAGGTGAATAGCACAAATGAAAAGCTGCTAAATAGAAAGTAAAACAAGTTATCACTGTTTCTAACAAACCCAGAAGGTATTTACAGTAGATCTGAGAAAATTGTAGAAACATTTAATTAAAATCACTTGTTATATCCTTTTAACTCTCTCAAAAGGCTCTTTATTTTGGCTTCTAGCTACATTAGTCAGTGGCTGTGTAATTATTATCATTAGACAGTATATTGTTGAAGTCTAAAAATACATGGCAGTAAAAAGTCAAGAATATATGATGTCAGGGGCTGATTGTTTGGTAGCCATACTCTTTACAGTCATGGCTAATTTGTTATCAGTACGTCAGTAGAATTCAGTATATGAGAAGGGTTCAAAGTGCTGAGATTCAGGCTGTTGTATGTTCAGAATTTTAATGGCATTCTCTGTGACTCCTCTGTCTCCATGTAGATTCCAAAAATGTTTCATATTTGTCAAGATTTCTAGTACTAAGGTCATCATGCAATAAATCTTCTGGAAGTGTCAGGGCCCTGAGGGCATTCATAGGCCTGACTGTCCCTGGCTACTCCCCTGGAGCTTGCCCCACCTTGCACATGGTCCAGGACTCCATTGCAGCCCCTCACAACTGTCACTCCCTTGGTGTTTTGACAGTGAAAGGTAGTGCTGGTCAAAGAGCACGTCTTTCTACAGTCTATGTGAAATTGTTCCTCTGCAGGGAATGACTATGTAACAATGGGGATCTTCACTCCAGAAAAGACATGGCTTTTTTTTGTGGAATGTGTTTTCATGAGCTCCATGAAGAAGGTGGGCTGGGACAGACAGTTCACTTTGTCTTCCAGTGCAGGAACTACAGAGCATCAAATAAAGTTAGTAGGGGTCAGGTCCAAAACAGAAGGTGGTTGTTCACAGACCGTAGCTGTCCTGTGTACAGCAGTACTAAATATTATGAATAGTAAAAGTCCACTTGGGTTCAGCTCCTTGAAGTCTTTGAAAATAGCTGAAGGCAGAAAGGATATCAAGAGATGTGCTTTTGTCTTACTGTTCCCCACATCTTTGTGTACAGCTACACTTGCAAGCAAGATACAGAATGAGATCCACCTTTGGTCTTACCCAGTATAGGGACATTTAGATGTTCTCTACCTCACACAGTTAAACATCTCACCTTTTGTTAAACTATGACAAATTAATATGTAATGCTATCTTAAAACTTCAGATGTGTTCTTTTTAAAAATGATCACTCTAGTTTTGGTTGTTGGTTTTTTTATTAATCTTAAAAATGAAAACAACACTAAGGGAAAATTAAAAAAAACCAGCAGAAAAGAAACAGAGTCTTAGCAAGAAAGTGTGTCATAATGGAAAGCTCACATTAATCAGTGAGTCTGCATAGAGGGAGGGCTATTTCTATTCCTTAAATAATCTGTTATTTTGAGGAGTTTTTACACATAAAGATGGTAACTGATAACCTCATTAATATAGGTACACATGTCCAAGGAATTTAATCCTTTTACGTGATGAACATCTTCAGTCCATTTTCATACATTAAAAAATGAAGCCACTAATCACCTCATATGGCAAGAGCTATACCAAATACATGTTGAACTATTAATAGTTCACGAATTTGTAGTTAGTGTATTGAATCAGAAAACTGCATTATATTAAATGCATAGACAGCTTAGGACCAAGCATAAAGAAGATTTTGAATTGTTTCTTGTAACTTATAAAATGTATGCATCAACCTACACAACATTACACACAGAGAAATACTGGTATTTTTATGCGAATTAATTGCAGAACTGCTAGTAAAATCCCAACTCTTTGCTTGTCTTCTAGATTTTAGAACTGCCATCAATCACATTCTTGCGCTTCAAAACATTGCATTTAAGTGGCATTTTCTTTATATTTTGCATTATTCTTGTGTTTTGCCATGTGACACCACTAATATTTTTTGTTTTCTCTATCCCTCAGTTCTGAAAGTCAACCATAACTGGAGATGGCACTAAATAAATTAGACTGTAATTCTGAAAGTATGCAACAAATCCAAAGGATATTGTTTACTGAATTAATAAAAAATGAGACAAATGGAAAAAGAATTCACAAAAATGCCTTCGATTCCACTAGGTAGGTTTGGAAAAATATGTGGGTTTTTTGTCATTGCTTACTTATATTATCACAGAATCACAGAATCACAGAATCATTATGGTTGGAAAGGATCTCCAGGGTCATCAAGCCCAACCTTTCTCCTAGCATCTCTCCAATCACTACACCATATCCTCAAGCGTCACATCTATTCGTTCCTTAAACACCTCCAGGTTTGGTGACTCCACCACCTCCCTGGGCAGTCTATTCCAGTGCCTAACTACCCTCTCAGTGAAGAATTTCTTCCTAATATCTAATCTAAACCTCCCCTGATGCAACTTGAGGCCATTTCCCCTCGTTCTATCATTACTAATTTGAGAGAAGAGACCAGCACCAGCCTTGCTACAACCTCCTTTTAGGTAGTTGTAGAGGGCAATAAGGTCTCATTTATCAATCTCAATTATTTATGTGAATTATCATTCTTTATTCCTGTTCTGAAGAACACAGGAATGCATTACACAAAAAAAAAACCAAACAGAAATTAACATTGAAGACAAAATAAGGTGATCCATAGTTTATATAAGTGAAATAGATTACACTATACATTATTTAATTAGGACCACATATACACCTTTCACTGATTCCATCATGCTTTGATTAAACATCACTAGGATAATCTTTTAGTCATTCTATTCAAAATTCTCTCAGGCACCATGTACTTAGCAGTCATTTTGAGTATCCACAGTGACATTCTAACCAGTTACCAGGACCATCACTAGGTGTTTCATGAAATTATTATTTCATGCCTACCCAAGTATCAGTTAAAAAATCATAGTTTCTCTCAGAGTTCAAGAACTAAAGATGCCCTTCAGGGGTTTAGGATTTTTCAGGTAGATTTGGATTTTTGCAATAGTGGAATAGCAGATATGACTTTGTTTATTTGCTTCTGTATTTGTGCTAGGATTTTGAGAGAACATCAAACAACTTCTGACTTTTTCTGAGTCCTCTAAGTTCTGTAGTAAGTTATTACATTTCTCAGATACTAACTGATAGTTGCTCGTCCTGGTGTCAGAGGTTCAGAAGAAGAGATATCTGATGAGTACATTTTTCTTGTATGGTGATCTCCCAAGAATGGGACATTGAGAGTTTTCTATAACACATTTCCCTAAAATGTTAATTTGTTAGAACAGCTGCTGGCAAAGTTTTGGCTGATGCCAGTGAGCATTTATAAGAAATTATGCTCAGGTACAGCTTGGGCACAGCCATTCCCAGTTAACAATCTGGATGCAGTTAGTGCGTAAAGCTGTCTCTAAGAAGAGAACTTAAGAGAATGGATACAAGCTACTCCCCACCTGTTGGCCAACATGTTGACACATTTTACCTTTTTCAAGCTGCTGCATTGATAGAAAATATTATGAAGAGAGGTCTCTGAACAACAGTGTAAATTATACTGAATTTTACAGTGTGATTTCAAATGTATAAGTTTTATCTTGTGTTCCTTGACTAATTTGATACAATGCAACAATTTATATACAGTCCTAACATAGTGAAAATTATTGTGCACCTCTTGCAGAAAGCAAAATAAATGAAGTTGAAGATTTTTAAAAGGTATTGTCTTCTTTCAAAGTATTGAGTTTTGTTTTAAATGTCACCATAGAATTATCTAATCAAAGAAAAAGATAATTGCTCACAATAAAACAATGTTCAAATAAAGATTTTATAGAATCATAGAATAGTTTGGGTTGCAAGAGACCTTAAAGATCATCTAGTGTCACATCCCCTGCCATGACAGCGGCACCTGCCACTAGACCAGGTTTCCCGAAGCCCTGTATAACCTAGTCTTGAACACATCCAGGGTGATCTCAGACTGAAAAAATTCGTACATCTAACCCAAATCTCCCCTCCTCCAGTTTAAAGCCTTTACCTCTTGACCTATTGCTACAAGCCCTTGTAAAAAGTCCCTTCCCAGCTTTCTTGTAGATCCCCTAAATTATAACAAATTCCTTATATAGTTCTATGATGAACATGTTGTGAATTTAAGTGAACAATATTAACTAGCATTGCTATTCTAATAAAGCTAAAGTATAGATGTTATCACTTCTGACAGAAATAATTTCTGTATCCTGCTTGTCAAACAAGAGATGCTGAACACTACAGCTAGAGAGAATGTATTACTGGGCATAGGAAAATATATTATACTATGGGGTTTAGGAGAGCATACTATATTGTATTACCCTTCTGAGTCACAGGGTAAACTCCAAGTACTTGCAATACCACACTGGAAATAGAAAAGTTTTGCATACATTTTTTTTTTTGCTTGAAGAAATTTCTGTGTTCCAAGATACTATCATCATATTAAACACTAATTAGGATAAACAATATAAAGACTGAGACCCTTTGTCGTGTCTTCAATGTTTATTGTCTAACTTTGAAAGACTGCAAGACTATGCTTTCAGGACTAGCAGAAAAAGACATCTGTGGTAAACGGAAATCGGATATTTTTTTCTGGTAGCAGTGAAAAATTTCAACTGCTTGTCATTTCTTTCATCACCTTTTTACCCTTTCTCATGAAAACTTCCAGATTCACTTCTAAATTATATAAATAAAGTTTTCATTTAAAACTAAGTATTTCAAAATAGAAATGCTTCTGGGGATTCCTACTGAGATGTGTATTTTAATTATCTGAGGTTCTTCATATCCTCATTCCATAGCTTTAGAAAAGTTTATAGGAAAATGCATCTCCTATACTATGTATTTTTTGTTTATTTTCTGATTTATTATACTGCATTTTTCCATGTACTGTCTTCTGATAGGAAAATTTGATAAACAGAAGGAAATTGCGAGATCTTTGAAGTGAGACCTCCTAAAACTAACAAAACAGCATTAAAAAATGCTGCTGTGTTGCTGAGATGTTTAAAGACTTGATTTTGTTTTGTGTAACAGGTGATGAATTAAAAGTTTCATAATCATTACAAATTTTCAGTGAAATCTTTTCCTTAATGTGTTTTTTGGTGACAGCTAGTCAAACATTATAGTAAAATGAAAGGTCAAGCTCCTATTATAAAATAAATACAGTTATAAAATGCATACTAAAGTCAGAATGGAAGTTTCAATTCAAAACACAAATCATATCCCTACAGAACTTTTAAAATGCAATATATTAATCCCTGAAATGAAAACACCATTTGGTTTTCATAAAAGACCAAACGTCCTTTATAGTTTCTCAGAATTGTGTTCTAATCTCTTTTTGTCAGAATTAAAACTAATCTAGAGAAAATGTTATGTTGTAATTTCTAGAAGATTTCTAAGAATTCTTACTAAGTATAAAAGAAAACAATAAGCTTGTCTGAACAGGCATTCTGTCATAAAACACCATGATGAACATATAATTATAAAATGATAGTTTATTTTTCACATTAATGTCTGAAACCAAAAGTCCAGCTGAACATCCTGTTTTCTTGACCTTCTTATTTTATATAGTCCAATTGTATTATCCCTGGTTGCCCCTTTTCTATGTTAATTCTCTCTTAAGAGCATTTAGGTGTCATTCTGTGACACGATGAAGAACATTGCCCTTTTGATCTCTAAATGACTTTACTTTTCTCTTCTACACCATCTAGACTTGTGGATCTAGTCCTGCACATGGTTCTGTACATATGTAAAGAAGAAGTAAGTGAAGATACTGTCAGGCCAAAAAATACAATTTAAATACAAAATCAGAGCCTTCTTTGTAGAGATTTTCCTTGTCCTTCACATTCTCCCTTCTTGGTTATTAATTTCATTTCTCATCAAAACATAATTCTAGTGAAGTCTGGCAAGACTTCCAGTCATGAATTTTATTACATCAGTAACAGCAATTGTAATATCTTCCATATTGTTTTACTCATTAGAATTCAAAGCTGGGAAAGACTATCTTGTCTCCTGAGCAAAAATGTTCAAGATACACAACCTATAGAAGGTATGTTTACCTTTTGTGAAACAGTACCATGTACTTAACTAACTGTGATCTGAAAAAACTCTACAGCCAGAAGTGGGATAGATACACCAAAGCGGTGCAGATCATAAGCTAGCTTCTAGGACCTGAGGTAGCATTGTTGCTTTGTGCAGTACTGTGCCATCTTGCTTGGTGTTATCTATGCAGTCTAAATATACTGAAGTGTTTAAAACTGCAAATAAATGCTGAAAGTCTTTCCACTGTCATAAATGACATTTTAAATAGAGCCCTAAAATAAGTTAAAGCATATGTATGACAGTATGTAAAATATGCAGAGATTCTTAACATTTCAAACATATTTTTTGCATGTTTATTAAATGATACCTATATATAATAGTTCTGTCAGTTAGAATAGACTCATATAATAAATCATTATGGAAGGGACCTCAGAAAGTCACCTGTTCCAATGGTCCACTCAAAGCAGCACTGACAGAATTGATCAAGATGATTAAGGTCTTGTTTTTAATATCTCCAGAAATTAATTTTTTTCAATCTGGCTTCACTAACCCACTAGATTGACAGATAAAATTCAAACTCTTTACTTTCACCGCTATCAGTGCAAGCTTCTATAGGCATAGAAATGGTCCAAAGCAGAATGAATGTTTCGGCGTTTAGACAGCAATGTTTTTATAGCAAATATTCTAATAAATATTCTAATGCTTTTGGGATTGCTATTACTCTGACTACTTATAAATTATGTTTCAAAACCAAACAAAAGTTTTCTAGTTGTTTTTCAAAAAATAAGGTGATGTTCTCTTAATATTTAACAGTTCTTATAATTAATGTATGTTATCAAGATTCTACAAACACTTAAATAGCCTTCTTTAGTCATTATTGCCACTTGGTAAGTTTGCATAAGTGATTCACTGTATCAACAGTTTTATCAAACGGTGTTGTTTAATATCTTCATTAATGATATTGACAGTGACATTGAGGGCACCCTCAGCAAGTCTGCAGATGATACCAAGATGGGGGGTGCAGTTGATACGCCTGAGGGATGGGATGCCATCCAGAGGGACCTGGACAGGCTGGAGAGGTGGGCCCAGATGAACCTTATGAGGTTCAACAAGGCCAAGTGCAGAGTCCTGCACCTGGGCAGGGGGAACCAGCATTATCAGTATAGTCTGGGAGAGGACATACTGGAGAGCAGCCCTGTGGAAAGGGACTTAGGGGTGCTGGTGGATGAAAAACTGGATATGAGCCACCAGTGTGCCAAGGCAGCCCAGAAGGCCAATCACATTCTGAGCTGCATCAAGAGAACTGTGGCCAGCAGATCAAGAGAGGTGATCCTGCCCCTCTACTCTGCCCTGGGGAGACCTCACCTGGAGTATTGTGTCCAGTTCTGGAGCCCCCAGCATAAGAAGGATGTGGACATGCTGGAGCATGTCCAGAGGAGAGCCACCAGAATGATCAGGGGAATGGAGCATCTCTCCTACGAAGAAAGGCGGAGGGAGTTGGGGCTGTTTAGCCTGGAGAAGAGAAGGCTCTGGCGGGACCTTATATTGACCTTCCAGTACCTGAAAGGGGCCTACAAGAAGGCAGGGGAAGGTCTATTCACAAGGGTTTGTAGTGATAGGACAAGGAGTAATGGTTTTAAGCTAGGAAGATAGATTTAGGCTGGATATTAGAAAAAAGTTCTTTAGCATGAGGGTGATAGATGACTGGAATGGGCTGCCCCGAGAGGTGGTGGAGGCCCCACCCCTGGAGTCATTTAAGGTCAGGCTTGATAAGGCTCTGAGTAACCTGACCTAGGTAGATATCCCTACTTGTGTAGGTAGGTTGGACTAGATGACCTCTGAAGGTCCCTTCCAACCTGAAACATTGTATGATTCTATGATAATGATCACCAGTACAGTTTTCTTGTTTATCTTGTACTCTTTCCTAACATTTGGCCCTGTCCTTGTTGGAATCTACTCAGCAGGTAATTTTCTAACAGTTCTTCCAGTTGTACATATGTCTATCTAGTCAAAGACTTTAAAATGTTTTTTTAACTGAAATTTCATCTCATATACAAAAACCAGGAAGGAGGATGAGATAGAATGACATGATGGATGAGATTATATAACGTTGTCACTTAAATCTCAAGGAGGAAAATGAAAGATGGATACTATAATTAAATTTTGTAATTAGTAAACCTATCTGGTGTGCCTATGGGCATAATTTTAGAAAGCTGTTCCTTTATATATCTAACTTTTCTAGTCTTTTATTTTATCTAATGGTACTGAAGAAATGCAAAATGTAAAAGTGAAGAATAAAGGAAAAATAAGTTTGATTTCGATTTTCTAATCATTTGTCATTCCAGCGTTTCTAAAACTCTGTAATGTTTTCTCATTTCCAGACTGGAGATAGAGAGAATAATATTAATTCCAAGGAATGTAAATAACTCTTTTATTTTTACTTCAATGGGCTTTTGCCAATAGAACAAAAAAAATTTAAAAATTAAAAAAACCCCAAGATATCATGATGGACCATGAAGTACCACATAACCACAAAGGAATGTAGACAGCCAAAAGATCTATAAAAAATGCATATATTATATTTCTGTTCAGATGTTGTTATTCTCTTTATCATGAAATTTTTGGGCTTCATTTTCTCTTATTTTTTTACAAATTTTTATGTTACACTAAACATTTTTTTCCCAACTTGTAGAAAATATACAAACTGCTTCTTATGTTCAATTAAAAAAAATCATGCATAATACGTTTTGTTCAAAGAATACATTTGGGCATGGAAATAGGGATTTTTCACTGCTTTGTTTGCCACCCCTCTTTTGTATCAACTGATCCCTACAGTTTGGTAACATCTATAAATTTGATCTCAGTAAGTCTTACTCCCTCTGCCCAATCCAAGGTTTCTGTCACTATTCCATCAAGCTTTGTGACCTTACACACCTTTCACACTAACTTGCTCTGCTTATAACATACAACATCAAACTATAATACTGCAGTAAATAACAATTCACTTGTTATGCATTATTTATTCTTAAAGAATATTTTTAAAGTCTCATGGTCATGGGATCAATTGGCTCAGGAAAGACTTGGACAAATGTGTCAGGATATTATATTTGAGTCCAGAGGAAGAATCTCTGTGGTTACTTTCAGGGATTTGGTAAGACTGTTGTGCTCTGTGTGGTGGGTTAACCTTGGCTGAGTGCCAGGTGCCCACCAAACCACTCTATCACCCCCGCTTTTTCCTCTCCCTCCTCAGCAGAGCAAAAAGAGGAAGGAAAATAAGATGGAAAAAAACCCCAAACCCTTGTGGGTAAAACAAAAGCAGTTTAATAACAACGGAGGCAAAGCCAAGCAAGTCCTCACACAGAAGGAAAACAAAGATTTATTCTCTAATTCCCATCAGTAGGTGATGTCTGGCCACTCACTGGGAAGCAGGGCTCCAAGATGCATAGTGGTTGCTTTGAAGGACAATGGAATGGCCCCCCCATCTCCTCCTTTTCCCTAGCTTTATAGCTGAGCTAACGTTATATGGTATGGAATATCCTTTGGTCAGTTCAGGTCAGCTCTCCTGGTTGTGTCCCCTCCCAAAATCTTGCCCACCCCATCCCACTGAGGGGAATGTTGGGATGAGCCTTGGTGCTGTGCGAGCACTGCTCAGCAGCAATTACAACATGGCTGTGTTATCAACATCCTTCTAGCTCCCAGCACAGAACCCTGCACCATGAGGGCTGCTATGAGGAAAATCAGCTCAACCAGACACACTACACTCTGGGAGAGCTAAGGTACCTTCTAAATCACTGTCATCTTACACACATTAAAAGTGAAGAAATAATTCAAGTCTACTTTAAAGTCCATGATACAAAATGTCAGTGTCACCTAACTAGCTCTCTTAATCATGCAAAACCATTTACTTTTGAACTTAACAAACTTTTATTGAAACTGTAGATTTCTTTAAGACCTTAGTGTAATGAATGTTATTTTAAGGAATGTTAACTCACTAATTTAAATGAAGGACACTTGGATATTAGGAGCTAATAAAAATGTAATAGAAATTGAGTAGGTAAGAAGCTATTTGTGTCTAAGAATTGAATAACATATTGCATATTTTTATTGTCACTGGTTTGTTTTCACTAAAACTGCCAAAACTTTTATACCTAAATTTCACACTAGAAATAACAGGAATTAATTTTGTTTATCCTTTCAGATAGTTAATTTGATTTAATATGATGTCAATGAATTTATTTTCATTATTAACATTATAAATTCTTTCATTAACCCCTCTCCAAAAAAGCTGAAATCACACAAGTTCTTATGAGTTGCATGCTAATAGAACAAAGAACATACACATTTCATTGTTAGGAAATATGTTGTATATCTAGTATTGGTTTTGGTCCCAGAGAAGAATTTTAACTCTATACTGAGTGTCTGGCATACAGAGTGTGCAGAGGGAATTTGGCACACCAATGACTGTAGTGAGTGATGAACTGCCACTGGAAGCAGATAAAGGTTTATAGACTTTCATTATGAAAAGTCAGAGTTATAGTTACATCCTGGGAACTTCATCCAGAGTCACAGGAAGGTTATTGAATGCCTAAATGCACAAAGAACCCTTGAAGATAACCACTTGAAGTTCCACCTCCAATATGTATTTTTCTCATAACTCCATAAAATTTCACCTACGTGTTTTCTATTTTTTTTTCCCCTAGCTCTACTACTTCACAGTCTCTTTCTCTGGAGACTGAAAATTCTTGTTTTCCATTGTAAATGAAAACACATTTTCTTCTGCTGTATTTGTTTAAATAATGTATCCTTTAGTACTTTGGGGGTTTGGGTTGTTTGTTTGGGTTTTTTTCCTTCCATTTTTCCTTCCAGCTTTTGAAGGGCACTAGATTCTAGAGCAAATTAATCAAATGCAGGAACTCAAATAGTGGTAAGTTGCCTTACTGCAGCCTTTCAACACTTCAAGGGGGCTTGTAAGAAAGATAGGAACAGACATTTTAGTAGGACCTGTCGTGACAGGACAATCATAGAATCACAGAACGGTTTAGGTTGTCTCTAAATCTACACCTGTGCTGCTGTGCAAGCCCATTCTGAGGACTTCCCTTCTCAGGGAACTTCAGGTGGGAATGATAGAGTGCACCCAAGTCACCAAGTCACTCAGGCCACATCTTCTCTATATCAAGACCACATTCCTCTAAACTCTTTTTATTTTTTTCCTTTTGAATGAGAAAGTGCATATATTATTCTTTTGATTCCCTCCAGCACACACACATAAGCTACTGTTGCCAACATCTTTGCTCTGCTCCTCTAACTTCTCCAGAAACAGAATCATAACTAAAGATAACTGTCAAAGAAAGTTCCAATATCTGTTTACCCTTCAAAAACTATTCAAGCTACTGAATTGATTCTCCTTTTGAGAATTGAACCCCCTGCTCCCTATTTTGGATTAGTCTGAAATTACACTCAGACTAGTGTTAGGGGCAAAAGGAAGAAAAAAAAAAAATTGTTAGTCCAACTAATATTTTAGCAATTACATCTCTAACAAATTCACTAATGTAGTTACAGTGTTATATGTAGTCATATCCCAATTTAACTAATTTTAGTCAAAAAGTTCCACTAATAATATTGTCAAAATTGTTACGTATAAATTTCCCAGTGTGTAACCTGAGTAAACTGGAGTGGGCCTTAGGTAACAAGGCAATAGAGACCAGAATTATTTGGGGAGGGATGTGGTGTTGGTGATTGGAGGCTCTTCTGCAGTCTTGCTTCTGCTTTGGATTACAACTTTGTACATTTTCTGACACATTCTGCTTACTTACACTTTCTACATTGGCACCCAGATAAAGTTTGGCTATGTGCACGCATACGATATGAGTTAAAGTTGCACAATATCCCATACAATGAACAAAAAAAGGTGATTGCTACTCAGTGACAACCTACGCTTGCTCGGACCTTTGTTATCTGTGACATCCCCAGACTTAAGCTCCAACAACTGAGGCAATAGTCACCTGTTAGGAAATTGCTACTGCGACTAAAACAAACTAGAATGAGGTCAAAACAAGACAAGTCCTGACACCCTGTACTGTCAGGTAAATAAATAGTCTGTGGCCTTTTACTACTAATGGAAAAATCATGGTTGTTCAAAATCATATTTATTTAAATATTTGCATTTATTGCATCAGTCACAACTCTAACATTTTTCTCACTGAAATCAACTAATGAATTTTCTAACAATTTATTCCAGACATACTTGTCCCAAAAGAAAAATATTAATCAAAATTCTAATAAAACCATTAAAGAGCAATTAAAACTAATAAAGCTAGGTATAACTCCTTTAGATTTTGAGAGGTTACCTAACCCACACTAAGCACTGTAGCATTAGAGGGAGTGATAGTAAAATATTACTGATTTTTAACAAGAAAGGAACAAGCAAATGGACTTTTGAATTGTTGAGAAGAAACTGCTGTGAAATGTATTGTGATAAATATTTCAAATCTCTTTTCTCTCACTCTATTCAAAAATTAGGACTTTATCTTCAGTGTCAAAATGGAGGAGAAAATAGGCAAGGGTGCAGTAAAACTGAATATGAAATCAGTGGATGAAATGTAAATGAAAGGATGTGTTAACACTTACCTGTTTGAGATAAGTAAGACTAAAACAGTATTCAAATGATATTTCAATTTAATTGGATTTTCCTTGTCAAATATTATATCTATTCCAGTACATTCAAAAAATTGACTATATTCTTTCAAATTAATCTAACAGTTTAGAAAATCAGACTCTATTATAAAAAGTCTATTCTCAGCACTGGCTTTATTAACTTGCAATTTTTATAAAATATATTTCAGTTTCTCAGATAAGATTTTATTTTCCAGCTTCAGAAAATGGAAAAATTTCAGGATGATATGAAAAAAAAATTGCAATATTTGTTGTTCCTCTAATCTTACAGAAACTTTTTTTTAATGACAGTGTTTCATAGTAGACAGCACAAAAATGTTTGTGTATTTAATATAAATGCCATAACTCAAGTTAATTGCTTGTTTGACTATCATAAACAATAGTTATGTTTATCCTTATTGTTAAATATCAGTGTTTTGTTCTAGGTGTAGTGTTGTTTTGACTATTTTGCATATTTTGACTTTTCATTCAAGACTTGTATTTATTTCAGTGAATGTTCCTCCTCTCAAAAAATTGTAAATGCTTGGTTGTTGAGTGAGAATGATAATAATTATTATTAATAATAATTATTATTGTTATTATTATTACCAGGAAATTACATCTTACATTGCTGTTCTAATAAGTTCATAGTTACAAGTAAAAAAGAAAAATATTTCCAACAGTCTGTATTAGAAATCTAAGTCACATAACTGCAGACTTCTCCTCTCTTGTGATTCATTTCTAAAGTGTGAATATCTACCTGTTATGTGTGTTGAGAAAGCAGAAACAAGGAAATGTACCGTTTATTTTTCAAAGAAGTGTAAATGTATTGGGTTAATGTCTCTCACTTTTGCATGGATACTGAAGGTAAATCAGATTACTGAATGGAGTCTTTTGGGAGGTGAGATATTTCCAAGTAACAAAACACCTTCAACAGTGATAGGAGATCTTTTCCTTCCATAATTTGCAGTTAGTTTTGACAAAGCATACATTTTATATACTGTTTTTACTTCACCAGAATCCAGTCATAAATGACTAAAAATTATCAAGTTTAAGTCATATAAATGAAGGAATGCTTTTAATTTAGAACAAGCTCAGTAACTAAATGTGATCATGCTTCAAAACGCTGGAGAATTACAACAGATAGATACAAGCTCTTCAGGAAGGTCAGGCTGGGTAAGGGAATAGGGAGAGTTACCTTGTATGTGAGAAAACAGGGGGAATGCATGGAGCTCTGCCCTGAGACAGGTCAGAAGACAGCTAAGAGCTTATGAGTCAAGATTAGTGGGTAAATCAACATAGGTGGTGTTGTAGTGGTTACAGCAATAAAGCTCCCAATTAGGAAAAAATAGACAAATATTTCTTTAAACAACAGAAACAGGTACCAGTCCTCATGGGGAATTTTCACCACCTTGAAATTTACTAGAAGGACTACATATCAGTGCACAAACAATCTACAAATGCATTGCATTGAATGCATTGCATGGGCAGTGCATTAATGACAACTTCCTGACAAAATTTGTAGAGGAGCCAACAAGGAGAGGTTCTCTGCTGGACCTGTTACTTACAAATGAGTTAGAATAGGGTTTGAATTGAGATCTGGAGGCAGTCTTGGCTACAGTGACCATGGCTACAGTGACCATGAGGTTGTGGATTTCACGATCCTGAGGAGGAAGCAGTGCAAAAAGCAAGACCACAATCCCTGGATTTCAGGAGAGCAGACTTTAACCTCTTCAGAGGTCTTCTAGAAGAATTTCATGAAACACAGTCCTGAAGAGAGTAGGGGTCCATGAGAGCTGATTGATATTCAAGGATGACATCTTCCAAGCTCAAATAAGGTCCATTCTGACAAGTAGAAAATCAAGCATAAGGGGAAGGAGTTCTGCATGGATGAACAAGGAGATGTTGACAAAAGTAAAACATAAAAAGAAAACACACAGGATGCATAAGCAGGGAGAGATTACCTGGGAAGTATATAGAGACACTCTCTGTCATGACAATCTTTTCCTAGCCGAACCCAGGACACTGCCTAATTGTGCAGTGGTGGTGTTAGGAAAACCAAGGCCTGCCTAGAATTGAATCTGTCAAGGAATTTGAGGTAAAAAAAGAAAGGATTCTAGAAGTACTTAAACAGAAAAAGAAAGACTGGGGAAAATACAGGCCCACTGATGAATAGAGCAGGGAACCTAATGACAAGGGACATGGAAAAGGCAAAGGCACTCAATCACACCACACCCCCGCTCTGTGGGATGAAGGAGAGAATGGGGGCGGGGGGGGTGGGTAAGTAAAAGTAGTGGGTTGAGGCAAACATAGATTAATAGCACAGAAAAGAAAGACAAAATTGTAATAGAATCTACAAAGCAAGTGGTGAGCATTACTCACCTGCTAACCGATGTTCAGACAATCCCCAAGCAGTGGGCCAACACCCACCAGCCACCTCCCCCAGTTTATATACTGGGCATGACATCATATGTTATTGAATAATCTTTTGGCTTGTTTGGGTCAGCTGTCCTGTCTATGTCCTCTTCCAGCTTCTTGTGCACCCCCAGCTTCCTTGCTGACAGGGTAGCATAAGAAGCTGAGAAGTGCTTGACTTGGTGTAAACACTGTTTAGCAACAACTAAAACATCAGTGTATTATCAAAATTACTCGTCTTAAATCCCCAATGCAGCATTATACCAGCCACTAGATAGAAAATTAACTTTATTCCAGCCAAAACTGGGACAAGTACATAATTATGAAAGTTATTGAGAGACTAAGGCTGTCCTGATTCGTTATATTCTTCAGGCAGATCTGCCTAATGTTGATCATGTCCAATGGTTGCTTGCAGTTTTGTTCTGTCTTCTTATAAGAAAGTCTTGATATGAAACTAATCACCCTGAGGAAGACTATAAACCCTTAATAATTAATCAGATTTATTTCCAAGCAAAGTTTTGTATTCTTTTTTTCTTACTAAACTCAGAATGTTTTTGGCTTTTCTAATTCCTTTATCTTATTTTAGTCTGGGTAGCAATGATGTGATCTATCCAATAAACATTTACTCTGGATTGCTAATCTGGTTGTGAAGGTCACACTTAAATAGGTCAGCCTGAACTCAGTAGCCCACAGCTGTAAAATGCCTTTTCAAATTGCTCGTGGCATCCTGGTTTAAACTCCAAGTGCCTCATCAGAATGGTATGGACAGTCCTTAAGTTATAGCTGTCAGCCCCAGGGGTTGTCTTGGCTGTCCCAGAACAAAACCAGTGACAGGAGGGGCACATTCATCAGCAGAGGAGTCAGGCCTTTTCACTACTCTGATAGCAAAGTATCATTCTAATGAAGCAACAAAACAGCAATTATCACCTATACACAGTCAATTCTGTGCCAGTCCAATAGAAACACATTGGGTCCAGGATGACAAAAGACAATGAAATGCCACACCCTGCATTTTACAAATTTTCCAGTGCTAATAGATTATCTGTTAGAACCCTGAGTGCACAAAGAGGCTTTGATTGACCTGACCAGGCTATAAAGGTCTTTCTCTGTGATCCTACTCTGAAAATGCTCCCCTCCTGCCAGAGTTTTGGGTATCAGTGTTAAAAGTCAGCTCTGGTGCAGTGCAACTGTGTGAGCCTGGATGAGACTTCTGGGAGAATCACAACACTGAAAAAGAACAGTGAGAAACCACATCTGGGATCTCCAGCCATGCACCCTCTCTTCATTGCCACAGAGGCTGCCTGTAAGTCCAGGTCTTTAGTCCTTGCCTGAACTTTATCAGGCCTGAACTGGAGCTTATATCTGAATTTAGACCTTGCTGATTCTGAAGCTATATCACATCATTGTTTATGATGGTGTGTCCTGGAGCACAGCTGTTGCTACAAGGCTTAAGGATTAAATTCTATAACTTCCCAAGGTGATTTTTATTTACTAATAACTTTGATTTTTTTGGCTGTGGAAGGTTATGTTTTTCTCCACTTGGTAAATATAATAAAGGAGTAAATTTTGTACTGATGAATAAAAGCTGTGCTTTCTGCATATAGGTCACTTTCTCACACACTTTTTCTCTCACACACATTTCTATTAATATATGCTAGGAATGCATATAAAACTATATAAAAGTAAAGTTAAACCAATCAACTATTTTCACCCTACTTACAGAGAAAAATGTGCTTTTCCATCATACAGCCCACTCAGCAAGAAAGTACAGATTATGTCCATGAGTGTAAATTGTTTAAAAAAACCCCAAAACTATTGAAAATTTTCTTTATCTATCAAGTGGAACAATAATTTATGTAGTGCATGATGGAATTCAAGAAGGAGTTATAAAACAGATTTTTAAAGAAAGCCATGGCACTGAACTATTTCAACTGACTGAATCTTAAGGAGGAAAAAAAAAAGAAAGGAAAAGGCCCTCAGATTTTCTGCATTTCAGTGACTCTTTCTCATGAAAGTTACGGTAAATTTTGGTGGGGTTTTGGTTTAGTGGAAAAAAAAACCAACCAAAACCCCACCAAAATCTACTGTAACTTTCATGTGAAACAGTCATTGAAATGCAGTAAATGTATTAATAAGTAATAAAAAGAAATATCTCCCAAATTGAATAACACGATTGTGAGGAGCATCATGATTTCCCTTTTTCATTCCTTTCATGTATTATATGCTTAATAGAGAGAATAACAGCAACTTCCTATTTAAGGTTTAACTTCAAAGTTCTCATAAAACAAGATGACTTCCTACTTCACGCCCCCTTCATTCAGTTAATAATTTGCAGACTCAATTTAGTTAAAAATTTGTATGAGCCTCTCATTTTTCTATGAGAGATTATTAGAAGATGATTCTGCAACTACTAAAAATGAAAACCTTAAACGTAGTGCTCTTAAAAAAAATGTTGCTTTCTAGGAGGAGGAAAAAAAGGCACTTTATAGCATGGAACATTGATTTTCAAATTCCAGATGTTTTTATGTCTTTAAATCTTGACACCAGGGTAAGGTGCTACTACTGAAGTATCACCTAAATATTATTTTTAAGTAGCATTATTTACAGGAAAGTATCTGGATATTTATATGACCTCAGGCCTACCCTATTGTATACTCCACCCATAATTCTGTGAAATACCTGTGTCAATTATTTTACCATCCAAAAAGACAAGAAAACTAAAATTTCAGTCAGAGACTATAAGTACATAAAGGAGGCAAAAGTTTAAATATTCTGAAAGGTAGTTCTAGATATGTATGTTCACCCTATTATTTTTCTAGGTAAAAAGTCTACAGATTTGCCTCATCTAACCAGACAGTTGGAACATTCCACTGCCTTTTCTTTCTTGTAATATCTCTGTATAACTTTTAGTATCATTGGCTTCATTCTGCCCAAACAACAAAGCTTAAATTTAAATATATCCAATATTTTATACTGTAGACTATTCTGCTACTTAGAAACTATTAGAGTTCTTGGTTTGACCACAAGAAATCCAAGCATAGAAACACAATTTGAACGGCACCACATCAACATTGGTCCTTCCACACCTTTATGATCTGGACATCTCAGGGGAATGGAAAGGTCCGCCTCCTGTTTCCGAAACTAGTAGGGTTAGGGTTAGGGTTGAGAGAACCACAAAGCCTACAGCTCCAGGGACACTGCAGCTTCAAAGACCACGCCAAGTGGAGCACGGAACCCCATCAACATTGATCCCTCCACACATTTCTGATCTGAAACTCTCAGGGGAATGGAAACCCCCGTCTCCCAATTCCAGGGCTACTAGTGTTAGGGTTAGGGTTCAGAGAACCACAAAGCCTACAGCTCCACGGACACTGCAGCTTCAAAGGCCATGCCAAGTGGAGCAC